>CM074940.1:2566554-2579703 GCA_037576815.1 Pangasius larnaudii
TCTTGATTGTTTTATTTCAAATCCATTGTGGTGGTGTATAAAGGCAAAATCACAAAAACTCTGTCATTGTTCAAATATTTCCGGACCTAACTGTATATTATCTGTTGCTATAGAGCATGATTATATGCATTATTAACTGCTGTTGCATTAAATGTTTTTAACAACTGTATTTAATATTTGATGCTCTTACATGATGTAAGGCCTACACATGTACACACATTTCTATAAATTAGGTTGCAGCCTTGCATTTTCCGACACAATACTGAAGAAATTATTAGGAGAAGCAGTAACACACTCGTCAATCAGTCACGACAGTGCCTTGAAACCAGATTCAATTCCACGAGTGTAGTGTTCAGTATTAGAGTGTATTAGTCCCCTTAGTCATAGATATATATATAAAACATAAGGAGGTGGGGTGAGGGGGGTGTACACGGCTACCTGGGGAGACATCATTAATCATCACACATGGTTTACAGTCTGATAGATGAAATGCTTTCACACACACACAGAGAGAGACAGAGAGAGGGGAGAGAATGTGTGAAGGTGGAAAGATGATAAATTCACTGCGTAATAACCTTATAGCCCAATGTCACCATTTTTAGAGTATAGAGCTGAGTGAAAAAGTTAGGATGAAAAGAAGAAGGCAAAGAAATTAAATTATACCAACAAGACATGTACAGATTTTCCTTCATTATCAGAAGTAAAAAAGTAAATGTTTGCACCCCCTTTCGTAAAGGTGAACTATTATGATACAAGTGTTCTATGCCTTGGCTTGTTTCTTTGTTACAGGTTGTACCCACAATTCTTTTTTAAAATAGTAACATGCTGTGAGAGGCAGGACGTGTGTTGTCAATAATGGGAAAATCCATAATCATAAATTGAAAGCATTAGCATTATAAGGAAACCAAACCAAGAAACCTGGAAAACCTGGAAAACATGGAAAACATGGAAAACAAGGAACTAGGAAAAACAAGACTAGAAACAAGGCTTATTATCGTACGATACAATTGACGAGATTCTGCAAAGAAAGAGGGTGTAAACAGGCAGACTATTAAAGAACTAACACAAAACAGGTGCACACAACTGGGTAAAAAGAAAGGATCACGAAATAAGAGGTGGAGAAAGGGCGAAAAACAGAAACCAACACAAACTCGAGCACACTATACTTGTCGCCATGGGAACAGTGACAACTGTTTGTGGTGTTGTTGAAAAATCGTAAAATAGGCATTTATTTTCCTTCTTTCACACAGAAACATTGGGGGGTACAAAGTTTTTTGCACTGCATATTTTCAGTAATTGTAGTATGTGCTTTTCTTAAGAAGACGCTGCAATGCAAGCATGAAATTTTTTACTCTGAGAAACATCTAGAACACACAATATTTTAAGCATTGCTTAAAGATGACTATAGCTACATACGTTCACATTACTTTGCACAATTCCAATTTTTCATTCTGAATGGATCTGTCTATCTTGATATAATTCAGATTCATAACCAAAAGTGAACCAAATTTGTCACTAATTTAAATGCAGGTCTGCTGAAACAATTGTATGCGCACATTGTATCCATATTTCTTGGGCAGTTGTTTTAAAGACTCATTTCTTTCCAGTTTTCTTTCAAGCAATTCCCCAAATATCAACTAAATCACCAATTTCCTCATTCTTCCACTGAATAGAGTCGCTGCTGTTGCTGTTCTCCATTGTTGTTTTGCCGACCTGCCAACACTAGATAATAATGACAACAGTGGCATGTAAATTATGGTGCAATCCATTGTACTCAGAACTCAGAAAGTACCGAGCTGATTTTCCCCAGTTCGGATCTAAACGTGTTTTAGTGCTCCGGCTCGGAAGAACAGGGATGTCTGTAGCAATGTCATGGTTTACAGCTAGTTTATGAATTTGCTATTCATATTAAGAAGATCTATATGAATTATTTCTGCGTGACATTTTTGGTCTAAAAAATGATCTGCCTTAATGGTCTTATCACATTAGTAAAATTGGACTGTAATCAACAGAATTACGGTACAAATCTAAACTTACAAAGCTGTTAAAATACATTTTGACAACACACAAGCTATAAAACGAGCAAGATCGAGCTTTATCAAGTAGAAAATAATGCAAAGGGAAATCTGCTTATTGTCGACTGCATATTGCTGTGATGTCACGTGTGTTTAAGGCAGAGAACTCGGGCATTTCTGACTTGGAAATCTGAGCTGAATGACCGTTCTTTTGGATTGCAGCATTAAAGTACTCCAGAAAAAGCAACACGATCTGACGTCTCATTCATGTCGCACGCCCGCATACGCGTCAGATACGCGTCCCATCTCGGACCACATACGAAAGTGTCAGATTTGTGTCACTTCAATCTAGTAATGGGACCGTAGCCTATTAACAACATCCAACATCTTTTCTCACATCGCTGTGAGGCGACTGTAACACTCTCGCTGGTTCTAAATCCAGGTTCTGCCTTGCCTCCCTTCAAGCGCGCAATATCTTGTAAGAGAGCTGGCATCAGCCCAGGTCCTCTGCTGTTCATCCTCCTAATGAAAGATCTGTTTACTGGCTGTGTGTACACCTTGGACTCACACTCATTAACACATAGTGACAAGCTGGCCATTTAAATAAGAGCATAAAGATCACGCAGCTGTGAAATAGCTACACTACTGCTGACAAGATGGGAAAGTTATAGTGGAAAAAATAAATATGGCTGTTGGATATGAGAAACAGTGACTGCTCTCAAGCTTGATAAATGCTTTTAATATTATTTCTAATATCTGTACACTCTCCTTAAAACTTACAGAAAATGAAGAATTTAGAAAATGTAGTAAACATTACACGCAATGGGCATCAGGTGTTAAGCTAGATACGAATGGATTTACTTGTAAATCATTTGCTGTGATATTCGTAAAAAAAAAATCCACTTATTTCGTATCATACATTCGATCCTGAGTTTGTGTAAATCTACGTATAATTTATATCTTGGCTGATCGTTTTCATGTACGCCGTCAAGTATAAATCACTTATTTATTTCAATTAACATTTAGTAAAATTGTTTCACGTTAAAGGCTTTAAAAAAACGCAATTCCAAAAATGAGAATAAATAAGATTAAATTAGCTTAAATAAGATTAGGCGTACAATTAGGACAACAGTGATGGCACCCTACAGTAGCCGACACTCTGCAATGGCTGAGCTGCATTATTGGAAGATTTAGCTCCCGGCGCTCTTTGATCGTTTAGTCTGCATTTCGTCGTTTTTAAGCTCCCACCTTACAGTGAGCTTTGCCTTTTTTGGAGTTTTGCGGGTGTGGCAAAATAGAAATCAACTGTGCCGTGAATGCATTTAGCAATTTGTGGCTGATTGGTGTTTTTTCAACATGCGAGTACAAACAAGAACAGCATTACTGAACCTTTTGTAAATATGGTGGGGATTTTTAGCTCAGTTTGGCCTACGAAAACATTCACACATCATTATCGACTAAATAATTAAAACAACTGCTTTAAAAATGCATTCATAAGAATTTAAGTACATGTGAACAAATTATCATCCATAAAAATGTTTTTATTGCTTTTATTTGGGTTTGTACCTATGAAGTCTGTTTTAGAGGTTGTATTTCTTGCCACGTTCCTAGTCATGGGCACCGGGTTCTCGTGCTGTGTGTTCAATCATTCATCTTCAGTAACCTCTTTATTCGGGTCAGGGTCACTGCGGTTTAAATTAATAACTTATTTATATTTTGGAAAGCATGTTCATTAGGAAATATTGCCGGCAGGTGCAAACAAAAATAATACGTATAGGAACAGGATTAATAATTGGGATGTCAATAATTTTTAAACTAATATTCTGCAAAAGGAAAAATTGCCTACTTAAAAAATTGTGTATAGTTAAACTATAAATCACCCTTGTATGTTCAAGGTCAGAATATCGCTCGCTGCATCTTTGCGTATAATTCATTTTTAGTTATTAACACAAAGGACTGTAATAATTCTATATACACTGCATATCACACGTAATGTGGACACTGGGTACAACATGTAAGACGAAGCGAGAGAGACAGAATGAACAGAGGTAGAAACCGGGGCTATGGTTGTTGCCGTGGAAACCTTCTCTGGCCTCTTGCCAAGCTTCATAACGCTCTTCCATTTACCCCTCAGAGAGGAAAGGGACTGCAAATCGCCTTCAGCATCAACATGCAACACACACTCTCTCTCTCTCTCTCTCTCTCACACACACACACACACACACTAAATACATGACATGCATGCACACACATCACATATGTTCGTACACACACATAGGCGCTGCGACTCGGCTGCGTTCACAGCAATATCACACCTTCATGTATCCTGCTATTCTCATACACTGCTGGCTTCCGTGTCACCAAGTCAATCTGCTCAGATCCATCACGTCATGTTCATATCGATGCACAACTAATTCTAACACAAGTTCTGCTGCATGGAGACACTAAAATGTGCTCGGAAATTGCGTTTGGAGAAATATCTTATAGTGCCCGAGCTTTCAGACGAAGGTCTCGTTCTACCTCGTTCTTCAGCTCATCGCCAAATTAGATCACAGTGTTGAGTCGGTGGGCTTCTGGCCTTGTGTTCTCTTTAATCATATTTGCAGCAGGTCTTATCTGTTAGAGTGCGGTGTGGATTAATGGTTCGTTCTCTGTGTCCATGTCTGCTGGGACGTCCTGAGTGCTTTTCACTGTGTAGGTCACTGAGCTCCGGCCTGAGGTGACCAAAAAGTGCACACTGAATGGATGTAGTTTATGAGCAGAGGAAAAAAAGGGGTTTGAACTCTAACTAGGGGTTTTATTTTCATGCTGATGGTCAGATATGAAGCTTGCAGTACAAAGAATGGCCACGACATTAACATGTGACTGAGGTGGACTCGGCGGTTGTTTATCCATCAGCCTTTTCAAACTTCACTCAGAATTTAACACGTCGCCTGCACACACAGGACCTCGTAACTGCCTCAGTGACAAGAACTGGAATTTGGGAGTAATGCTTTCAGAAATGCTGCAACTACAACCTTGAACAATCTTCAGAAAGTTTTGAAGCTACATTCATTCTTTTATTTCATTTCATTCCTCCTAATGACTTTAAAAAGAGTCAGTACTAATCCGTATGTCTTACTGAGTAATAGGGATGTGTGTAATTGTGAGGACATGTTGGCCAGGACTCTCTCACAAAAGAGATATCGCTAATCTCTAAAAGTCTTCCTGGTTAAATAAAGGCTAAAAAAAAAAAAATCAGTAATTCCACTTCAGTAAAATGTCTATTCTACTCAGGGTTGCTGGGGTTTAAACAATGTTTATTCTTTGGGAAACAGAACCAAGTACATTCATTAGAAAATCAATGTATCAATAAAAATAACTTTGGACTGGAGTGGGATTAAAATAAAAAAACAGTCTAGTGCACATCCCTAACTCTAGCTCTTGATTTTATTTCTACTGAATTTAATTTGAAGTGTGTCTAATGTGTATCATGTTTGGTATTTTTTTTTTGCTTTATCACTGCTTGTAGTGTTTTTGTTCGCACATTCTCCATTGCTCTTCTTAACGCCCTGGCTGCTCAACTTGCCAACTTTTTTTTTTTTAAAGCATTTATTTCATTTCATAAGCATTTCAATCTTATATTTAATTCTCCATCAGAACCAGCTCCAGAAACAGATCCAGTCTTGATTTAAACTATTTTTCAACACAGTTAACGTTAATATTATTCTGTCCATGCACAGCAGCCTTGGAAGAACTGGATGAGCAATACATTGGTCTGCGTGCTACATGGATTAGCGCCAATCACCTGAGCTGAATCGCAGCAAGAGTAATCCGCTATATATACAGTATATACCTGGAAATACTTATGCCTTGATCTTGTCATTTTCCTTGTGAACTTCCTGATCAAGCTTCTGAAATGGCACAAAACTTTGACTTACTGTTCAACAACAGGACTGTTTTTTTTTTGTAATCATGCTTGTTTGTATGTGTCTGCAGCATTTTCTAACAGATTTACTTGGTTTTACTGCAGTTACCAAAATCTAAACAAACTAGAAGTCTAATTTAAACTACTGTGACCCTGACCAGGCTGTTACTAAGGATGAATGAATGAACTCACGTTCGCGTTAATAAACATGCTCTTTCTTTGCCTTCATATTATATCTTATATCTGACGCTCATCCGCATTAAAGTAAAAACCTCGAACTCTCGTGACTTTTTTGTTGCATCCCACAGGATCGCATTTGTAATGCACACCTCTAGACACTAGTCTCAACCGGATGTCTGGCAAGCTTTCTAAAAGAAATGAAAACAATGAATAGTGCGCTTCCTATTTGTATCTGTTTAGAATAAGTTATCTGTTCGTTCTGAGTAATGTTTTTGTTTTTGGTTACATCACTGCTTTCGAGCCTTCAGCCATTTCTCATGACAGGAAGAAGAGAAGGACTTCAAGATTTCACCACATGAACAATCCAAAATGATCAAACCCATCAATCTTATTAGAATTGATTTCTTTGCATCCTACAGATTGGGAAATTTCTTTTTCCCATTACATTACATGTCGACATTACATTTCGAGTACTATCTAGACATCAATTCTACCATTTGGAACAGGTTCACCAGCCCCCCGACTATATCTATTGGTGGCTAAGGTCCAGTTCCTCTTCCTTAATTAAATTGAAGAGTCTGCTGATTAAAGTGGACCCTCTTTTAAAGCAGGAGATCAGAGCCGCATCCTCTGTACACTGTGAAATGGAAAAGCAGCAGATGACAAACACTATGGTCTGGTTTGCATAAAAGCAATTCCCTGCAACAGCATTTCTCCTGACGTATCGTGTTCAATTTGGTGATTGCATCCCATAACCACGGCGGCACCTTGATCAAATAAACCTGTCCGGTGATACAGTCAATCCTCTTAGCGTGGAAGCGCGGAGCGCTGTAAATTTGTGTGATCAGGAATAAAACTGCACCATGCTCTGACGAACAGTTGGGATTAGTATCCATGGCGGAGAATTCCAAACTGAAGTATAACGTGATTGTGGGAAGAGAAGAGTCCAGACCTTCTTGATGAGACCTCGACAACTCGGTTTTCAAAGTATGAGCGAAGTGTTTTATTGCAAATCCCACACTGACCAACACGTGTTTGGATCTCAATCTGGAATTGAGTAAGTGCGTCTGATTGGCTGCATCCCACGTTAACTATCGGTGCGTGTAAATGAAGCTTGGCAATTTTTGCCTTTGAGGAAGACAAACACGAAATACGCTTCCGTTCAAGTGAGTAAAAGAAGAAAGAGAAAAATTGTTGCCAGGCAACTGGGAAATGTCGACTCAGTTATTGGGTGAGACTATCGCTGCATTCTACTAAAAAAGGCTGTAACTTGTAATTTCAGACTTCTGACTGGGAAAAAACTAAGAAAACCTCAACTTGGAATTCCTACTCTGGAATTCGGGGTTGGTCTCTTCAGCTCTGTCAAACAGCAAACACAGCAGCACTGCTTACTTACTTTTACTTACTTGGTTTCTAACAAAAGATGAACATGGAGCCTTCTGTGTTTTTTTCCCCCAACTTTGTAGCTTAAACGCACAAAGCTCGAAAATGATGTAATTCCGAGCTTACCACTTTTGAGGTAAGTTGATTGCAGCATAACAATTTAGCTAGCTAGGACGTAGCCACTACGAATGTTTTGTACGAATAATGAAAAAGCAGAACGAAAACAAGACAAAACTATGCTCCCTTACCAACATAGTATGTGACTATAGCATTATAGCATATTTATATGCGCAGGTGATAAAGCAATCGCATCTTACTCAAAAAACAACAACAACAACAACAAAAACATAACAATATTAACAAGGGAGAGATTCTGTTGATTTCAAGCGAAGCTAGTCCCACTTCTCACACTAGTCTTAACTGCTCATAACTTTTCAGATGAGCTACTTGTGTGTGAAACCATGTTGGATACAGCGTGAGTGAAATTACCAGCCAAAATTATTGGCACCGTTTATGTAAATCACTAACTCACTCATGTTCAGTAAGTGCTTTATCCTGGTCATGGATGCAGTGGATCCGGAGTCTGTCCCGGGAATACTGAGTGTGGAACAGGAATAAACCCTGGATAAGACACCAGTCTATCACATGGCACCAAGAACACACACATTCACATACTCATTCACACCTAGGGGTGATTTATTTTTGTGTTTATGCAAATTAGCAAAAATTAATATATGAAATTTGCAGTGTTCAGTAAGTGATATTTTGATATTTTCCAGTAACAGTTACAGTGAACCTAATAGGAAATGTTTCAAATAAGTCGCTAGTGTGTGAGACTATGACACTTAAAAGATATGACATTTGCCGACATTAAATGTGAGTAGAATTTTGTCTTTTCTGTAGCCATATACAAGCCATTAAACGTAATATTCAGCTAATAAGGAGATAAATAAAGGTGGACGAAGCTGACCAATAGCAACATATTTTAATAACAGATGTCCACAGACGTTTTTGTTCAATCGGGGATAAACAGAAAGGGGCATAGAAACCAAAATTAACATTCCACACCACTCCACTGCAAGAGATCCGATGTGAAATAACCTGAAATATTGAACATGCTTTAAAATTGCTCTTTTTTTACACAGAGAACAAAGTGCTAGTGATCAGGAGAAGGTCAAAGGAGTGGGATTAGAAGAATCAAACCTAAAACCTCAAACATCAGACCTCAGACATACGCTCTCTCTTTCTATCGCTCTGATTTACTGTGATTTAGTGTCTTCGGCTTTTTTTTTTTCTCCGTACCTGTTCCCACCTTAATGCACAACACTTAGGGTGCAGAACAAGGAGCTGCTTTTTCTCATTGCCATGGCAACAGAGGAACAACAGCAGGGTTTCTGGTGATGCTTGGGCACGGGGGGTTGTGATTCTCCACCACTTCATTTCCATCCCACTTTTCTCCATTGACAATTGAGGTATCAGCCAACTAATCATTACCATAACGACACTTTTACCACTTCTGACTGTATTGGCCGATTAGCTAGTTTAATTATCTAGATGTATTAACAACAAAGATTAGATGGATTTCTGAATATTTAGCATAACTATAATGAAGAGGGGGCGTTTTGATCTTTATTGAAATATCTCTGATTTGACTTCACTTGTCAGAAATGTACTTTTTTTTGTGACGTGCGTGACATCACTTGGGAACGTTTTATTTAGAAGGATCTTTATTTCACCATACGGTTGAGTAAAAAAAAAAACCACCTCCTCAATTATGAAAATGATCAAATAACTAAATAAAGTTAAATAAATATTAAACATAACAGCAGAATTCTCAAGTCTCTGCATTCTGTTTGGTCGATCAGAATCTCAGAGATGCTTCCTGTCTTTAATCTCAGTGACTTTTTTGTGCCTGAGCACCGGCTTCAGGGGAGATTTATATGTTTTCTTTGTTCTCTGCCATGCAAATTTGATGAGCTCCTCTCCGTGCTCTTTGTGCTTTTGCTCTGATCATCAGTTTAGAGCCGATGCTTTGGCGTCTTGTTCCAGTCTCTGGCCGGAACGTTAATCTGATAATAAACACAACACACAGGAGCAGCCCTGTAAAAAAGACCAGCCAGGCCTCTGGGACTGTTTATCGGAGTAAAAATGATTTTCCTGCTGTTTGTAGCAGCTGCAGGTGAGAAGATCTCAGGGCCTAATCACAAATTTCTTACGTCTGCTGTGTTGAAGTAAGGTTGGAAAATCGAAGGAATTTCCTTGATTGATTATTGCTAATGTTAAAAATGTTACCGAAAATAGAAAATGCACTTTTTTTTCATATTTGATATGTGTGAACTGACTTTAAAATAAAAACGAAAATGTAATTTTATTAAATTCACTGCTGAAGTGGATCATTTGGACTCATAAGCCTAATAAAAGAAAAAAAAAAAAATTGTTCAATTTTATAATGTAACCGACTAAATTCTTAATTTCAGTTAACAGACCTTTAATTAAGAGGCAACGTGCTGTTGTTCCTTTAGTGGTCTGTAGAATAAAAGAAAAAAAAAAGACAGACAAAAAGAGAGGCAGCACATTCATGCCATTTTTTTTGTACTCTTTTATTTAGTTTGCAAATTATAACTGAAAAATCGACTGAAGTGGGTTTGCACGCATTAAAAGCTGAATGTTAATTGGCACATACTGTTATCAGTGCTCCATTAGTAATGGCTGACTTCTTCCTGTTCAGCCTAAAACGACACGTCTGACATTTTTTAAGCGGTTGTGGCTCGTCCGAAGGGGAATTTATATCAGCCGTTTTTACAAACGTTAATCTTCATTAAGTCCCCATTCAGAACATTCCATATATTTTAAACTCATTTGTAATACTAATTAACTCTTTTGAGTGACCGACGATTTAAAAGTGTTGCTATTTAACAGATGTAAGCTGATGTTTTGTTCTCAGTGCAGTGAGCTCACTGCCCCATTTACCTCCATAGAGTCATCGTTACCTAGTGGTCAAAATGGGAACTGCACCAAGCGCTAATAGAGGTCCACTGGGGCTGGGGCCCCATGCTCGATCTGTAAACATTTCAGCAGAAGAGGAGCAGACAGGACGCTTAATCACAATTTACTTAACTTACTTTATTCAAATGTGTACAGCGGTTCCATGTGACTGAACTGAGTTACATACACAGTTTGGTTTTGTACATACGACATGATCTGATCACGTCTGAAACCCTGAATAAAATCCAACCCCGTACTCTGACTGGAGCCGAGAACCGAACCTGGGTCGCTGGTGTTCTGTGAGAGCCGTGTTACGGCTGCGTTCCTCTACCACACACACACTTCGTTCATGTTAATTTAATACTATAGCTATAATTCCCATCAGTGCCAACACCCTCGCAAGATTTTGGAATGTAATTGGTTTACGTTAATAGCACGGATCACGCTCACTCTACATAATTCAATCTAGTAATTAAAAATGTGTTTAAATTAAGTGTAGTATAAGCAATGAAATCATGTTTCGAGGAAAAACGGAATGTTCTCTTAAATCTGACATTTTCCATATTACCACATATTACCACTTTTTTTTCAGTGCAGGGGTGCCAGATTGTTTGAAAATACTCCATGGGCCTATATGACAGTTTTATTTACATGAAGCAAAAACACAAAGCGTAAGTTCACAGTGTCTATGATGCACTTACTTCTATTATAAGATATTTTGCAAAGATTGGGAGGGGACAAGGGGGATTATGGAGTAATCAACAGGAATACATGGGAAACAAGTATTTCATACGCTGAGAAGAAGAAGAAGAAGAAGAAGAAAATGTCTTCCTTTTCCAATGGCTGAATGTTTTGCGTGTATATTGTGAGGTTTTTGAGATGCAGTTGGGCTGGAAATGACCACGAACACAGCGGGTGTAAAACCGCTCAGAGCGAGGTGCTAGACTGTATGCTGGATGACTGTATGTTGTTGACTCTCGTCTGTCTTAAATTACAGGCTGACTCTAAAAACTCACTAGATAGTAGGTTATACGACAAGTCGACTGTGATAGGCTCTCGACTTCACGTTGTTTGAGGCTGTGATGAGACTATTATCGTCCTGCAACAGCAAAATCCATGGTTACGAGCCGCTGCTGTTCTTAAGTACAGTGGAACAAAAAATAAGTGTGGAGCACTGTTTAAAACTTCACATGGTAAAATATTCACTTATGTATTGTCCTGAAAAATGCAGAATATCCTGAACTGAAACATGTTTCTCTTTTGCAAAGATTCTAGCATTTTCTAGCAAGTCCCCTAAAAGTCGAAATGACGAGTTAGCCCTTGTGCAGTGTGTGCATAAATACACGCTCGGCTGCTTTTGCGAACTTAAGCACTCCTTTCTTTAGGGTTTTGCATTTTTTTCCCCCCAACTAAATTCAATTTAAAAATCATTAGTGATTAAAGTGCCTAAAGTCAGCTCTCATGCACAAACGTATGAGAGATGTCTCACAGACACAAGCACACACACACACACACACACACACACACACACACACATACCCACACTCACTCAGAAGGACCCAATTCTGCACATCTGGCCCTCGATTCATCTCAATTAATTCAGACATGCTCTGTATAGGACTCTCTTTTTCTTTCTTCTCTTCTCTCCTCTTTCTCCGATTCGCCTTTAACGTTTCTAAAAATAATAAAAATGATCTCTCACTTCCCCTGAAAAGCTCTCTGACGTGTTCAAACCCTTTCTCTCATCTCTTCATATTAACACTCTGACAAGATTGCACAGATAAACAGTTCATCGATTATGCATTTTTTTTGTCTGCAATTCACAGCTGCAGTAAATAGATTTCTTTTTAAACATTCCGATAATCAGCTCAAAGTGTTCATATGTGTGTGTGTGTGTGTGTGTGTGTGTGTGTGTGATATATTGGGCTTGTCATTGTCTGATCCTCTGATCTAACACAATCTTGGTTTCTGCTGTTCTGCAGTTTTTTCTTCGAGTTTCTCTGTGCTGAACTTCTCATGCATCACTCTGGATTTGTGTCTGGATTTCACACACGTATTCGTGTATATGGTCCACTCCAGAATTATTGGCACTCTCAATGAAAAGTAAGAAAATATTTAAGATATAAAATACGGTATGCATTCAATAAGTTGATATTTTGAGTGTAAACTGTGTCTAACGGTGTTTTTAAACATAAAAAGATTTTATAACCCTTTAAACTTCCATCTTATCGTTCAGTTAATCAGCTTAAAACATCATTTCCAGTAATTACAGAGAAACTAATAGAAAATGGACATAGTTACAACAGTGAGGACTGATTCACTGACAGGTCCTGGGAATTTAAAGCGTTAAATAAAGTCTTACAAATCATAAGAATGCTGCTCTTTACCCTAAACTGGCTATGCATCCTGGGAGACGCAAACTGTAAAGCTGAAAATAAATACCATATTTGGAAAGAGATTGTGTTTTGTGTGTGAAATTGTCTGCTTTCAGACATAATGTGTTAAAAAATAGCAAAGAGTTAATTATTTTTTATATATATATTCTTGTGTGTTGAAGAATTATTTGGAGATACTAAGTCATCATTTGAAAAAAAATTTTTTTAAATAAAATAATGATTTTATTTTGGTCTCAAATTGTAGAAACAGGTTTATGCAGATTTAATAAGGAGATATAATATG
>CM074940.1:2633556-2646322 GCA_037576815.1 Pangasius larnaudii
CATCTTGATTGTTTTATTTCAGATCCATTGTGGTGGTATATAAAGGCAAAAATCACAAAAACTCATTGTCCAAATTCTTCCGGACCTGACTGCATATTTACATATGGGGGACACAGTGATTAGCATGTTTGTCTCACACCTCCAGACTTAGGGGTTTGATTCCTGCCTCAGCCCTGTTCTCTGGGGCTACTCCAATTTCCTCCCCACTCTAAAGACATGCATTGTAGGCTGATCGGCATCTCCAGATTGTCTGTTGTGTGTGTTTGTGATCCAGGGTCTCCCCCGCCTTGTGCCCCGATTCCCCTGGGATAGGCTCCAGGATCCCCTTGACCCTGTGTAGGATAAGCGGTACGGAGAATGGATAGATGGACTTAAACTCAACATTTTTATATTGTTTTACAGATACATTTTTGTTTATAAATGTATATAATTAGAAGTATTTCTAATTTTAAAAGATTAAAATTATTTTAAATTGTAATGCTTATTTCTAAGTCATTTATACCAAAATATATAATTAAAACAAGATCATTAGTATAAAAGTATTATTATTATTATTTTTTATTATTATTTTAACAGTATTTTTACTCATGTTTATAAAGAGGCATGTTCATTAGACATAAAACTCTAATATAGTTAAACAGAAAAAAATTCTGCTGCCCACATGGACACATCACAACATTTTTATTCATTTCCTTTACAAACAATAAAAGATGCTTAAAATAGGAAATGAACAGGAAATTTCATTTCAGTTTCATCCTTATGCTGGAAAACGATGATAATCATCTAAAGGCTGTAGCGTGTGGTCTCTATCACTGTATCTTTAAATAAAGCCATCTGAATTCATTTCCCCTCTTATCTTCCTGGCCAGACTGCACACGAATGCATCGATGAGGAAAGATAGACTATCTATAGAAGATAAGGAAAAACTAGTTTGTGAAAGAGGCAGACATCTCTCTCTGGACTTTTTTAGAATTTTGCTGCTGATGTGTTTTATGAAGCTGCTTTCACACTTGGTGTTTTTTTTCTCCACCACCACTTACTTTTTATAAATAATCCTACAGGAAGTGGCCATGAGACGGTGGAAATGAGGTGACTTTTAAAAAGTGCCACCGCTCAGCAGAGCTTCCAAAAGTTTACAGGAGTTTCACTTTAAAAAAAAAAAAAAAAAAGGTGGGGAAAAAAAAAAGCTTGTCAAGTGATGAGAAGCTTCTTTTTTACTTCCACAAGTTGGGAGGAAGGTCAGAAAAACAAACATGAGGACAAAGTGAATCCATCCACAGTGTATTCCTGCTTTATGTTCAGCGTTATATCCAGATAAACTACAGTTAATCAGGATGGAAGGAAAGTAAGAAGGAAAGAAAGAGAAAAAGGGAGAGGGAGGAAGGAAGGAAGGAATAAATAAATGAATAAATAGGAAAGGAAAGGAATGGAAAGGAAAGAAGGATGGAAAGGAAAAGAAAAACCAACATGGAGGACAAAGGAAGGAATAAAGGAATCAACAATGGAAGGAAGGAATAAATGAACCTCTGGCTTTCCCTCCAAGAGCTCATTGCCACGTCACTGCTTTTGTAATATTTTACAGATGTTCATATAAATAACGTTGCTTCTCTGCAAACGGCTCCTCAAACTGCTCCATTTATCCTTCGCACCAGTTCTGATATGGATCTAATCCCAGCAACACACTTTCCTGCTCAGCACCGCAGTCTAGCTGAGATTTTGGTGGTTTTGCACGTGTGTGAACCTCTATAAGCTACATGTACCCATAATCCCCTTCTTTACACCTTGCTACATTTACACAAAGTCCTTCCAGTAAAGTCTGTCCACTCGGCGGCCATCTTAGTGACACTCAGTCATTTTCCAAGGCTGATATTTACTTGAATGTGGAGAGACCAATAAACCGGAAGCAGATGTCAGGTTTCGAACACGGATTTGAAATGGTGCTTAAAATAATGTGGTGTAAACAATGTGCTCTTTGACTGAACAACAGCAACACCATCATCTTCACATTGCTCCAGCTGCCGTGCATGAACGTAAAACAATTCTCCACAACTGTCACAGGTATCAGTGTACGACTCCGAAAGGCCGAATATTTACTGCTAACGTCTTAACCAATACCACAATTGGTTCCTTTTACCGAGGGGCGGGACTTGCCTAGTTCAGCCGCCTTGTTGAGGGTTACACGTGGACTCGTTCATGTTTTACAAGGTGAATTTTTTTTTACTCATTCTGCAGGACAATTAATCATCCCCGAACATATCTTCCTTCACCATTTTTATTCTTTTTTGCAGAAAATAGAGATTTACTTTTTTAAATAAGGTGTAAACTTGCATTTTGACCACGGTTTAGAAGGCCACAAGACCACAAGGAGGACGCGTTGTAGTTCTACATGTCATAAAACCTGCAGGTTTCTTTTTCCAGATGTTTGTGTAAAATAAAAAAAATACATAAAAAAAAAACACTTCAGGTTTTGATTTTGCTCAGCTGGGACGTCGCACGCAAACCCTCATTTCACAGGAAACAGCACACACTCGATCTGAATAAACCGAACACAGCAGTGTGACTTGAAATGATTTCACTAAACATGATGTTGGTCAGCATGCTGATCAGTGCTTCATATTGCTTCAGGAACATTCCTAAACTTATCATAGTGTAGTGACAATATTTTAGACTCTCTCTCTCTCTCTCTCTCTCTCTCTCTCTCTCACACACACACACACAGTTGTGTTGGAATTTTTAGAAATGCTATGTTGTGACAGACAGCACTAGAACAGGTGATTTAAAAAAAAAAAAATAATAATAATAGTGAAAGTGTGCCAGGATTTTTGACATCCTTTCTCTCCGAGTTTTCTGTTGTCATTCAATAACAGAGGTGCTGTAATGACTCAACCTACAGCACGCCTCCGTGAACAGTACAGTGTGTGTGTGTGTGTGTGTCTCAATGCAAGATTCAAGAGTTTATTGTCATATGTACAGGAAACAGTCTGTTACACCATACAATGAAATCCGTACTCTGTGAATCTTCATTCAACTCCTGCTCCATTTCTTTACTTAAAGCAGGACAATTTCAGCTTTTAAGGAAACCTGTGTGTGTGTGTGTGTGTGTGTGTGTGTGTGTGTGTGTGTGTGTGTGTTGAGAGACCTTAAAGCAGGACAGGACAATGTTAAGCCACAAATGTTCCTGTAAAGCTGTGAAGGTTCACTCTGAATGGAATTAATCAGAAAATAAACTGAAGATAGCGACGGTGATTCCGGTAACTAACAATAACAGCCGAGGTGGAAAATTCGCTCTTTTGCTTTTAATTGCATTTCTAAGGAACAGAAAAATCATTTCCTTCCAGGGACTCCTTCTGGCATGAAGGGCTGCAGTTCATGGATGAACTCTGATGTTAGCTTGACAGAGCACTAAACACTAAAACAATATTAAACAATATTACAGAGTTTTGTCGCTGATTTTAAAATGTTCAAATGTTCCGCAGTTCAATGTTTGAAGGTTAAAAGCTGAAAGCCAGTTTACGGCATTAAAAATGCTTGCTAGCATATGCAAGTTGGTTGCTAGGATGTTGCTAGATGGTTTCTATGCTAACCCAGTTGTTGCTAGGGTGTCGTTAGGTGGTTGCTAGCACATTTAACTTGGTTGCTAGAATGGTGCTATGCTAACCCACTTGGTTCGATCTGGTTGCTTGGGTGTTCCTAACTGGTTACTACGGTGTAGCTAGGTGGTTGCTAATGCTAAACCTACTGGTTACTACAGTGTAGCTAGGTGGCTGCTATGCTAACCCAGCTGGTTCCTAGGGTGTAGCTAAGCGGTTGCTATGCTAACCCAGTTGGTTGCTAGGGTTAGGTTAGGGCTAGGTTTTTGCTGTGCTAACTCAACTAGTTACTGCAGTATAGCTAGGTGGTTGCTATGCTAGCCCAGCTGGTTGGTAGGGCATTGCAAGGTGGTTGCTATGCTATTCCATCTGGTCACTAAGGTGTTTAGGTAGGTGGCACGAGTTAAATTGACGTCCACACCCCTCCACAGGTTTTCTTCTACAACAGCGCATCCTGGTGCCATCACTTCCCCAGGTGAACGGTGCACAGGTACCCGGACAGCCACGTGATGTGAAACAGAACCAGGTGAGCTTTCGATGGTGGACGGGGGTTAGTTAGCATGAGCACTGGGACCTTCTGTCAGGTCAGACCATCGATCAGCATAAACTACGAAACTACACTGTAAAACTTAACAATAAGAAAGTTATAAGGAGCAAATTCTAGTACTTCATTTTACCGTTTTTGTGAAGACACACACACACACACACACACACACACACACACACACACACACACACACACAGTAAATATGTCAACAATTACATTTAGATTTATTCATTTGGCAGATGCTTTTATGCAATGTGTCAGCTCAAGTTAAAGTAAGTGACATTCCATCATTCACTCCCACAACAGCTGCAGAAAATACTGTCTTTCATCTGTGACAGAGATCAGTGCTCGCACACACACACACACACACACACACACACACACACACACAGAGGGAGAGAGAGAGAGAAACAGACAGTCAGACAGGGAAAGAAAGACCAGAAGATGGATGGATAGACAGACAGAGCCAGAGATTAAGAGAGCAAGATAGACACACACAGACATCCAGAGAAAGGAGAGGGATAGAGAGACACAGAGATGGAAACAGAGAGATGGGGGGAAAGAGAGAGAGAGAGAGAGAGAGAGAGAGAGAGAGCCTACCCGTATGAGACATGGAGAGTTAAATTCTCTCTCTCTCTCTCTCTCAGGATGAGGCCGCGCTGTCAGTGGGAATCGTGTGAGTAGGAAAGAGGGATGAACGAGTGAAACAGTGCAGCGTCTCAGCATTGAGCTCGGGCCTGTGGGGACGACCACACAACACACAAATCAGCAATCACATAAAATAAACATTACACAGTGATCCAACTTCCACAGTTAAACAACTGTTTCTCTTTTCTCTACATGACAAAAATAATGGAACCCCTTAAAAGAATCCTATACATATAACGCAGTGAGGAAACGGATATAAAACAAAAGAAGCCGATCTCTCATCAGGTGAGAATCAGCACAGAGAGAGAACGAGTCAGTGGACTGCTTGTCATTTGTTTGTTTTTGTCAGGATTCTGTGTATGGATGCATTTTACACCCATCTGGTCTCCCGTATCAGTACAGTGGCCAAAGTGTGCCCCCTGTCTGTGGATACACAAAACATACTGAGATTTCCTCTCCCAGCCTTACAATGTGTGAGGTAATGATTTGGAAAATTAGAGCTCAAAGATGATCTAATATAGGCTCTAGATAGGACTAATCTGTAAAACTGGACAAGTAGTGGACAAATTCAGGGGGAAAAAACAGACCTGTCCGATGGTCATAGTAAAGCGGCTACATCCCTGGGTAAACAGCAGGTATCATCAGGATATAATTAATACTTTCCAAAATAAAACACAATTTAAGACCTAATTTGCTGCAGCAGCACAACACCTAAAATCATGCAAAGACAGGTCAAGTGCTTCAGGTAGTGTTCACACCAAACATCAGAACAAGAACATGATCACAGTGAGCTTGTCGGTACCAGATGAGCTGGTTTGAGCGTTTCAGAAAGTGGCAGTTGTGTGGGCGGCTTGTTCATGAGAGAGGTCTGAGGAGAACAGCCAGACTGGTTCAAGCTGACAGTAACTCAGATAACCACTCTTTACAAACGTGGTGAGCAGAAAAGCATCTCATAACATGTAAGACCTTGACGCAGGTGGGCTACAACAGCAGACGACCACATCAGGTTCCTCTCCTGTCAGCCAAGAACAGGAATCTGATGCTACAGCGAGCACAGGATCACCCAAACCGGACAGGTGAAGGTCAGGAAAAACGGTGGCTGGATGTTCTCCAGTTTGCCTTTCTGAGGAACCCTTAAACGTTCTTGAACAGTGTTTCCAAGCAGAAACCCCGAATGAAGCCAAGAACCCACAGGAGTCTATGCAGTACACTATTCAGACACGCACCGCAAAAATTATATAAAATTATTCTGAATATAGCTGGTTATCTAACATTTCTCATGAAACAAATATAAATAAGAAAATATAAATATAAATAATATAGACTTTTCTAGATAGTTTACTCATTTTTAAGGGAATAATCTTGCTCCATGGACATAATTTTGCTTTTTTTTTTTTATTTTTAGAAATAAATATGCTTGAAATATGCAAAAAGCCATTTCAAGCCTCAAGATAATTTCTCCTAGACGAGAATATATTTGTCATCTGAATATATGTTGCTATAACCTTAATAACATCCTAACACATGATCCAGTCCATAAACAAACAAAAAAAAGACCGTTATTTTAAAAATGATTTTATTAACTGATATAGTGGCATACCTGTATTGAAAAGAAGAAAAAGTCGCATGTGTGAAGATCTAATATTCAACTGAAGCCGTGTTATTTCAAAGAAAAAAAAAAATCTTACTCGTGTGCCATAATAATAATAATAATAATAATAATAATAATAATACATCTATTAGTAAAAAAATACATTTCAGGGCACGTAAACAGCATTACAAATAAACGAGCAGAAGCAGAGAAACACACTTATCAGAAGAGTGTTTAACTCGAGCTGAGCACTTTCCTCTTGGTTTAAAATAAAGCGTAAAAAGGCTGCAGTAACCATTAAAAAAAAAAACCTTTAGACATTAGTGTGGATAAATTGATTTTAAAAAATTGGAAACATTAATATTAATATTACTATCAAGTCACAAGTTTGCAAGGCTTGAGATATAACCGGAATATAAAGTTCATTTTCATTGCATTTTTTTTGCCTTCCTAAGTTTTTCTTTTCTTACAAAACCATAAAGAAATAATAAAAAAAAAAAGTCATTTACAAACCAAGAACAAAGGCCATGTTAGCTTTATATACAGCTGATTTTCTTTGTTGTGTCAGAATCGTGTGCATAGCAGGTACACCGAGCTCTGTGTGTGTGTGTGTGTGTGTGTGTGTGTGTGTGTGTGTGTGTGTGTGTGTGTGTTTCAGGTTTAGACACACTGGCAGAACTTCATTTTGTATCTTTTATCGTATATAACTTAGAACAAAAAGACAAACACACAAAGTTGAAAAAAGTTGAATAAGGCATCGCTGCTTTAGCAGGAGTGTGTGTGTGTGTGTGTGTGTGTGTGTGTGAGAGAGGGAGAGAGAGAGAGTGAGCGAGAGAGAGAGAGAGAGAGACAGAGAGAGCAAGCGAGTGAGCAGGAGTCCTGAGTCTGACGTGCATAGATCTTCACAGCGTAGGGAAATTTGTGCTACACTTTGTGATGGGTGAAAGTTCTAACGTTATTGTGTTTGAGGAGATTTTTGGGGAACAGCAGCACCGGTTCACGTTAACGTTCTGTGCTTTGTTTCACGTACGATTTCTTTCCTTATATCTAACATCTGCGTCACGGTCCTTCACTTCTGTTAGATACAGATTCTATTTCTAAACTTCCTCTCATCCCTCCACACCTACTCTGTGTGTGTGTACGTGTGTGTGTGTACGTGTGTGTGTGTCTCACTTCACTGGAATCAAATAAAGCTTGAGCTTCTTTATATAATCACAGTCACTCTAAATACTGCAGCGTGCATACTGGAAAGTTCATATCAGCAATTCTCGTAAATCCTTGGGAAGGTCTGTGTTTCGTGTGCAGTCCAACGAGGAGATAAATGAGGAAAAAAGAAGAAGGAGGAGAAGAAGAAAAGAGAAAAAAGTACTCCAGATTATGTCGTCTTGTCTTCTGTCTCCATATCTAAAAATAATAAAATAAAAAGCGCAGACATCCTTCATTTTTTCATTTTCGAAATATTCAAGCGCTCATTTCACTAATGGCAGTGTGTGTGTGTGTGTGTGTGTGTGTGTGTGCGTGTGTGTGTGTGTGCGTGTGTGTGTTGGTGTAACAGGTTCCTCAGAAGTGGTCAATGAGCACAGACACACAGTTCGCTCCAACCAAGTAGTTTGGATCTCCAGGAAGAGATTTATTCTGCCAGTTCTTGGGGTCACCTGGAGATAGAGAAAGAGAGAGAGAGAGAGAGAGAGAGAGAGAGAGAGAGAGAATATGAGTAATATAGCTCCTCTCCTGCAGTGGTTTTTTTGGGTGACGATTTATAATAAAACATTCGGGTAAAACTCACCTGGAATCTCTAACATCATTCATAATCCTCACAATACACAATCTATTAGCATACCTGATTAGCATACTCATTTGCATAGTAAAATTACCAATACTGACTTAATGATTTACAAAATACACACAGTATTACAAACCACATGGTGTATACGCAAATAAAATCCTTATTTCAGTAAAACCCTGTGTATTTTATGATGAGCTTTTTACAGTGAGAGATATTTAATGAGATTATCTCACAAACTTTATATTTATACACATATATTCAGGGTTTTACGGTAACCACCAGGCACTTTTCATCTCGTCTTGTCTGTTTTAGTAAAGATGTAGACACGAGGAAATTATAACTGAAAAGGTTATTTTGTTACTTTCTTTAAAAGAGGCAGCACCTATTAAGAAAGTGTGCATGTAAACGTTTGATTGTCCATATCTTAACTAACACAGACGAGCAGGAGCTTTTCCCCTAAAGCGCTTACCGATTGCCGTAAAACACTGTATAAAGGTTTTTGCGCTTTATACGGTGCACTAAAGAAAACAGTGTTTTTAATCAAGTTCTAATCATCATTATTATTATTAAAATGATTGGTAAAGTGTTAAATTTGACATGTCTCTGTAAGCCTATTTTAGTCTCTCTCTCTCTCTCTCTCAGCTGCAACAGTACCATTTTCCGCAAAAAAGTAGTTTTCCTTTGCTTCTAAGAAATAGAGCTAACTATAAATTATAGATTAATTATAAACTCGTCTAACGTTAACTAAGTCGAACATGCAGATTTTATTCCACATTCAACTGAAAGATTTTTATTCTACATTAATGAACACACTGAACTGAACTCCAGCCCATTTTTTCAAGTGGGAAAATATATAGTTGAGAGACTGGAGACGAAGGGGACAGGGCAGGGGGCGGGGCTTCCATGGTGTTAAAATCATTCCAGATCCATATGTGAATTTTTTTTTGAGTATTTTTCGGTGACAAATCATACTCTGATGTTAAAATGTGTAAAGACTGATGGGTCTGCAGTAGGACAACATACAGCATGCACATTAATGTTCTCGAGGCTGTGTGGAATTGAGTCTTTTGTTTGTACATTCCCATTAAAGGTGCTTCTGGAGAAACCGGCGTCCCTTCTTCCATTTCATCTTCATCTCACGAGCTTTCATACTTCAAGTCAAAAGTCATATTCCTGAAAATGTATCGTTTGTCATTTCCGCTGATGTCGCTAACTTTACTGCAGTAATGTTCAAACTAGGAGGTGGAATTTTTCATGGTGAACGCAGATGAGCAGTTTGATACACACGGCAAAACGTCTCAACAGTTATACTAAAATATAAGCACTCCGGGAACACTGCTCGACCAATCAGATGAGTGGGCCGGAGCTAACTGTTGTATAAAAATTCAATATGTCATTCAGCGCTGCTGCAAACAGTAAAGACTTAGCAATGATCATCACTAATGTGCTAACAGTTCTAGTGGGTTCCCTCCATAAGGTTATTAGAGCTCTGTGAGAGGAAGATAAGTGCCTCCAGCTGGGCCTCGTGATGCCTCAAATCTCCGCGAGACTCACTTCTCCATTTTCTAAATGAGGGATAATTAGCAGCTAATGCACAACTGGCAGCTAATTCACAGGCCAGTCTGCAACACACTGCATGTGTGTGTGTGTGTGTGTGTGTGTGTGTGTGTGTGTGTGTGTGAGTGTGTGAGAGAGAGAGAGAGAAAGAGAGACAGAGAGAGAGAGAAAGAAAATGGGGAAAGAAAGGAATGAAGAGACTCCCCCTGCTGTAAGCACCTGCTAGAAAAGGAAGCAAGAAAGCCAAAAGATTCCCAACAAAAAGGAGAAGATGGCATACAAACGTCCAGTGGAAGGCATGATGTCGTGAAAAGGTGAACATGCACAGACCTAAAGCAGTGAAAATCAAATAATAACCATAATAATAATAACAGTAATAATAATAATTGAAGAAATCATGAATGCTAAACAAACCACCACCAAGAAAATGAACACTTGAGCACAATGAGTATAAGAACAAATGAACCCGTGAAAACCGTGAGCAGCTGCGCTAATGAGAAAATAAATCAATGTGATGAAACAGATTTTGCCCCGTGAACTGCGCAGAGCCACCCGGAGCCCCAAAAGCAGAGAGATTAGAGAGCGGCGTACCCGACGAGGAGTCGGAGGATTTTAGAGCAAAAGACCAACCATCAGGAGTCATAGACGCACAGTGAGGAAGGCGCAGCTCCACCGGCTTCAGGAACTTCAGACCATGTGGACCGCACATCACCAGCGGGCTCAGCAGGGTTTCACCTACACACACACACACACACACACACACACACACACACACACACACACAATTTTTTTACATTTAAACAATTACTTGACTTCATTATATTAACATTAGCATCATCACTATTATTAGTAGTATAGAAATAGTGTTTTTTTAAATAATTATTCTAATCAACTCCTATGTTTTAATTATGCAAACAGAGTGGTGTGTTAATATAATAATATAGTATTAATAACAAATAATATAATAAAATTACTAATAATAAAAGTCATAAGAAATAATAATATTGGTTAAATAGCAACAGTAATAAAAATAATTCTTTTAATAATAATAAAGGTATAAAAAATTACCAAAACACATATTAAAAATAATAATATAAATTTGAATTAATAATAATAATAATAATAATAATAATAATAATAATAATAATACAAACAAATAAATTCTTCTGAAAACTACACCAGTGATACAAATACCACCAATAATAAACCATTAAAAACACTTATCAACAATGATGTTTATCATTCTTAATGTATTATTATTATTATAATAATAATAATTATTATTATTATTATTATTATCACTACTATTATTATTAACAACAGTATAAATGTTTCATGAAAGAGTTAATAGTATACTAGCACTAGTATATTAATACTGTAACTGATCTGCATGATCTGAATTGGGCCGACATCAGCGCAAAAAAAAAAAAAACACTGGATCAAATAAATAAATAATAATAAAACCAAACCAACGAATGTTATACGATCCTGTAACAAATGGAAAAGACTGGAACTGGGTTTGTGAAAGTGTAAAACTGTGGCTTTGTGCAAGTCGTGTTTTTAGAGACTTTTTTTCTGTATTTTTTTAAGTGCTGAAACAAATAGTTTTTAAAGAAAAAAAAAAAAAATGATCGGCCGAGTATCAACATCTCAAGGTTTCGGTTTTAGGGTCGTTATTGGAAAAGAAAGTGTGGTATCATACCATCTGTATCTAACACTATTATTTAACGAGGTCATGAAACAATAATATCGACTGATTATTGAAACTGTTGTTTGTTTATTAATAAATTCTTTACACTTTAATGTTAAAACAGCGTTCATCAATATAAAAAATATTCATCAAACTATCCATGTGGGAAGTAGACACTGATTCTATTATTAATTATTATTAATATCATCATTATTATTATTATTATTACGACTATAATTACCTTTCTCCTTGTCGAGTGGTGGCAGGATGCTGTTGTCCCGACACACTTTGAAATAGATCTCCTGCTCCACACCCTCAGGAATTGCCCCCTGGGGTATGATGATGCTGACGCCCGTCTCTATGGAGCTCAAAACCCCGCCGTTTGAGTTGAAGACGCCTCGCGCTGTGGCGACGACCGTGTGCATATCTTCATCGTCGTCATCCTCCAGTGCGCTGGGGCTGAAAGAGAGAGAGAGAGAGAGAGAGAGAGAGAGAGAGAGAGAGAGAGGGAGAAAGTTTAGAGGAGACACACTACATATGATTTAACACAGATTTACACCGAAACTCTCATCTCCTGTGTATCAGACCTGACAGGGATGGCCTTGGGCACGGCGTTGATGTTGTTGTTCTGGTATTTTGGCGTGCGGGTGAACGCGTCAGTCCCGCCGTCCTGATCCGTAGGCTGCGTCTGCGCTTTAACCGGCCTGCTTGACGGCACTTTGACCATCGTGTCGTTGGGCAGGAGGTTGTGATTAAACTTGGGGCTGTCGAATTTACGCTCGAAGGGCCGTGCCGAGGCCGTGTAAGGTTTGGGGATGTTGTAGCGAGTGTAGCTGGAGGAGGGTGGAGGAGCGCCCGTGCCGTTCACAGGAGATTTCTCGGGGAAACTTTTCTGGGGGAGGTAAGAGCTTTGCACCGTGTCCTCGCGACCCAGGGGCTTGACTTTCGGAGAGCTGAGAGGTTCTGGAAGAGGAGTGGGAGCTAGAGTGTGTGAAAGAGAAACAATATAACAAGTTATTTCAGGACCTACTGCCATAAAAGCAGGCTTTATTTAAAGATTTAAGAACATCACATGTCTACAGTCAAGTCTGCAATTCCCGACACTATTCAAAAGAGTCGCCAAATACATCATAAATCATAACAAATTAAATCATTTAATTAAATTTCTCTCAAAAGCAATGCTGACATTATTGGAAACTAGTATTTAAAATAAACACACAAAAAAAACGCATTCTTGATTCTTGTCTCATAACTACTTTCTAATCCATCACCATGGATGATCAGGTTTGTTGGCGGTGAGAGTGACTGTGAGCTTTGCACACCAGGGATCTCTCACGTCTTTGTCTCCCTCTGGTTC
>CM074940.1:2658956-2673423 GCA_037576815.1 Pangasius larnaudii
CACACACACACACACACACACACACACACACACACACACACACACACACACACACACACACACACACACACACTTAACTTCTAACCCATAGGCAGACATCTGAGAGTTTTCTAGTGTGATAAACTCACCGTCCTTCTTCCTCTGGGCCAGAATGGTGACCTCTTCTCCTCGGGGCAGGTCCAGCAGAAACAGCACCGCTTCCTCACGGATGATGTTTGCAAAGTCGACATTGTTTACCTGCAGAGAGAGAAACAGAGAGAGAGAGAGAGAGAGAGAGAGAGAGAGAGACACACACACAGAGAGAAGAGAAATCTGTTTAACGAAGGTCTCTTAGTTATTCCCTATGAAAGTGAAGTGCATGTTCTAACGTTACATTGATTGTTTCTCACTCGTAGCTCAGAAAAACAACCAGAAAGTGAAAGAACTTATTTTATTTTCATGAATATCTAATGTCTTTGTTCGGAACACGAACTAAACACATGGCAATAACCTCAAACTCGGCTCCAGGGAAATGCTGGCGTACAAGACGAAGTATGTTCCTGTAACATGCATGTTTAAAGGGTAAAGGGAGCACGTTTTTCCTGTAAACATGTCCTGCATGTTTGTTTCATAGTGTTTATATACTTTTATAATGTTTGTCAAGTACATGATCACTGTGAGAATAAAAAAATTGCAAAAACGCTAATTGAAAAGGTTTTGTTTCACTCAACACACAACAGTTTTATATTTTACATTATCTTTGTATTCACAGTTTCGGTTATGCTGAATAATGTTCTACTGAAAGAACAGACTTTTTAAAATCATTTTTACCTCAGAGTAATTTAAATAATGCTCAAATAAGCCTTACTTTTTCATTTTCAAAAGCAAAAGAAAGCCAAAAAAAGAATATATATATATATTTTTTACAATTCATGTAACTGTGAAATAAATAAATAATGTACACGATTAGAAAATGGATCCTGCACTTGTTTCTGATTTTGATTTCAAGTCAAAAAATAAAAAAAATAAATCCATTTCAATCATCACTATGTGACAATTTTATTTTTCGGTTCATCCAAATATTTTTATTTCAGTGCATCACAGAGAGAAATTTGTTTTGTTAAATGAGGGAGTAAAAGGTTTTCTCCTCTCAGACACTCAGAGAGAGAAGTGTGTGGATGGATAAATGCTGGAAGCCTCATTGTGAGGAAGAGACGTGTGTGTGTGTGTGTGTGTGTGTGTGCACGCGTGTGTGTGTGTGTGTGCGCGCACGCGTGTGTTGCTTGTACAGCGGGGAGGAACACTTTATAGCGTGGTCGCACCACACAGTGTGACGCGCTCTGATGTAGGAGGCGCTCGCTCGCTCTTCAACATCTTTAATCCAAAAGTTTTCAGAGACAAACAAGACTTAAATGAATCTCACATTCACAGCTAATGACCTCAGTGAGACACCATGGCATGTCTCGAGCTGAACAATAAGTGCTGTTGTATGTGTCTGTCTGTCTCTGTGTGTGTGTGTGTGTGTGTGTGTGTGTGTGTGTGTGTGTGTGTGTGTGTGTGTGTGTGTATATACATTAAACAAAAGAGGCTCCAGGGCCAGAGGGAGTCAGGCATCGAGTCAGAGCTGCAGTGTCTAACTTAATTCTATACAGGGTCACACAACGGGTCAATATTTCTCCAATGAAGTGTAGGAGGCTTGATCCTCACACACACACACACACACACACACACACACACACACACACACACACTCACAGCCACTTCTGCCCTAATCATAGAGATGCTCCGAATAACTCCATCTGAGTTTGTTATAAACTGTAATCAGTACAATGTTGGTCATTATTAACTAATTACTTATTATTAATTAATGATTAAATAACTGTTAAAATGGCCAATCTGATTTATTATGACTCTAGATTATAAGTCTACATCTTTCATTTTCAGCTAAAAATATATGTTATATGTAAGTTTACAGGTACATTTTTGTCTGACTTTGTGTTTTATTTGCCACAGAACAGTGCTATACAGCAAACACTTGAGGAAACTCTGAACCAAAACCTTTGGTCTTAGTCTTCTTTTTTTTTTATGTATCTTTTTTATTTGTTTTTTTATTACTTCGCCTGTCGATCAGAAACCAGAAGTGTTATTAATCTCTTTCAAATTTTTCTTAACGTTAAAATGACTGGTACAGTGTTAGATCTGACACGATGTCTTGCACCTATTTCTTCTTTTTCTTTATTTTTAAAATCTTTTTTTAATCGACCGACATTTCGGATGCATCCCTAATTATACTACTGTTAAGATTTTCTTTACAACCTTTCCACAGAAACATACTGAAAAAAAAAAAAGCCTTATTTCATTCGAAAGCAAACCACAGAAATGTGCAGCAAAGCACATTAATCCAAAGTGTTAAAAAAGTGTTTCACAATGTGGAAAGTTTCTGTAATTTGTTACTGTAATAGCCAGTCTGTGTTTATAGATGTGTTAATAAATCATGATGTGATGTAATGCTCATCATTCTGCTCACCCTGAGTATCTGATCTCCCTCCTCCAGACCCTCTTTAGCAGCAGGACTGTCCTCCAAAACTCCAGCCACAAAGATCCCCACGTCGTTTCCTCCTGCGAGCCTGAGACCCACGCTGTCTCCTTTCCTAAACTTCACCAGCTTCATACTGGGTCTTCATATGAGACACACACACAGGCACACACACACACACACAGGCACACACACACACACAGGCACACACACAGGCACACACACACACACAGGCACACACACAGGCACACACACAGGCACACACACACACACAGGCACACACACAGGCACACACACAGGCACACACACAGGCACACACACAGGCACACACACAGGCACACACACAGGCACACACACACACATACATACAGTGTCAAGAGTACTTAAAAAATCCTCATCTTACTCACTGAAAAATTTTCAACAAGCTTAAACATTAACATTGTTTTAGGATTGCGTTATGCCTGTGTGTAGTGTTTTGATGTAGAGTACAGGAGCACAGTGTGAGTATACTGCAACTGACACCAAAAAAATAAAAAATGTCCAAAAAAAAAAAAAATATATATATATATACTAAAAATGCTGCCGGCTACAGCGGCGGGAATACAGTGAACAGATTAAATGTAACTGCAGATCATTTTAGGACATTTTGTTCAAGTATCTGAATTACCAAAAGATCATCAAGTCGTTAAATTAATTTAATCAAACAGGTTGATTAAATAATTAATTAATAATAAGACGCAGAAAAAGAAGAAAAGCGAAGAAGAAGGAGAAGGAGAAGAAAAAAAGAAGAGCAATAAGCAGAAGATGATTAACAATAAAAAGAGGCAGAAGAAAAAAATAAGAAAAGATACAAATAACAGATAATGATGCAGAAGGAATAGAAAAGAAGGAAAATTGAGAATAAAGAGAAGAAGAAAAAAAGAAGCAGAAGAATGAAGGAGAAGCAGAAAGAAAATGGAAGAAATAGAAAAGAAAAAAGAAAGCAGAAGAACAAACAGCAAAATAAAGAGAAGAATGAAGTAGACAATGAAGTAGAAGAAGAACAATCAGAAGAAGAAGAAAGAAAAGAAGAAACAGAAGAAGAAAAGAAGTCAACAAAGACGACGCCGCATAAGATCATTAAGGGACCGTCTAAAAAGTGCATGACGTAAAAGACTTTGCGAAAGTCCCATAGATTTTGTTTTATGGCTGAAACTGGTGCTGAAAGGGGTTTTTTTTTCTACTCTAAAGAATCTGGTGTGTTTTATTCCTCTATTAGCCAAATCTGTAGGAATCAATCTCACAAACTTCCCACTTCATCCACTTTCCAGATGTTCCCTTAACACCTCCTTTACTGTTACAGCAACAGTAATGTCCATTTCCAGGAAAAAATTACTCCCATAACATTAGAACTAAAGGTGTTTGGTTGTGGATTTCTAGACGTTTCGTTCACAAGGAAGTAAAGACAGAAAATCTCACGTCCAAATAAAAACCACAAACAAACAAACTAAACAAAACCAAAACAGATGTCCTCTGTAGCATATTGTGCGTTTTTCGTATTTATTTGCACGGTTCTTCTGGAAGCTCCCTGTGAAACCAGGGTCAAAATTTTGGTTCACTCTCCCATGTGTGTTAACTGACTCTTCCCACCAGTGTGACATCACAAGCAACATGGCCGACAGGTGCATGAGGTAAATAAATGAAAGTTACCGCAGGATGCTGTCATCGTGTGCAGCGTTGGGTACGGGGGCATCGGAGGGACTGACGGGCAGATCTACATCCGGCTGTCCGGGCTGAGCGTACACTGGCTTCGGCTCTGCACGCACACGCACACACACACACACACACACGCACACACACACACACACACACCATCCACATACATACATCAATCTATTATTATGTTTATTCAGTCAGGATGACAGGTTACAACAATGAACGCCTATTTTTACCTTCTACGGCTCTTAAAAAAAGAAAAAAGGAAAAAAAAAGGCACATTTACCCACTTAATATTGAAAACCACTAAAATCACCACCACAGAAGAGAGAAAACAAAAACACAAAAAAGGAAGCGAAGGAAGTGTGAATGTGATCAGAATGTGATCAGAATGTGATCAGACTGGGTAAGTAGGAAAGACAGTCAGAGAAAGAGGAGGAGTGTGTGAAGGGTTCTGACCTGGTAGTGGAGGTGTGTGTGTGTGTGTGTGTGTGTGTGTGTGTGTGTGTGTGTTTCTGACCTGGCAGGGGAGGAAGCTGTTTCTCTGTCTCGTCGGTGCCGGGGACGAGCAGCGCGTCTTCCACCAGCTTCACAGGAGTGGATACGACCGGCGGCTTCGAGATCCGCTCCTCATCCCGACTCCTGTGGCTGACACACACACACACACACACACACACACACACACACACACACACAGTATGTAAACAGCAATATTCATTACATACCAAATTTTCCCAAAAATAAAAAAATAAATAAAAAATGAGTAGTTGTGTCACGTGTTTGAGGAAGCATGTTTCCAGATCAGGTACAGCTAGTGGGCCGGAGTGACTAGCTGTGACTAAATGGAAGATAATATTATTATTATTATTATTATTATTATTATTATTATTAATAATAACAATAATAGTAATAATAAAGAAGAAGAAAGTTGCTTTGGTGTGGAAGCAGCTATTAGGTTTGACTAATAGTCATTCAGGCAGTCAAAAATAATACCTGTAATGGAGTATTTTTGTGTGTGTGTGTGTGTGTGTGTGTGTGTGTCCAGCGGTCTAGACCGACAGTTCCACAGCGGTGTGCTGACAGAAGTGCTTCCAGTGCAGAAAGTGGGTTTGAGACACACACACACACACACACACACACACACACACACACACACACACACACACACACACACACACACACACACACAGTGGGGCAGGTGGAAATGACAAAAACAGCAATGCAGTGCTGTGATATGTTGTGAGCTCAGATTTATGCATTAAGGTTTTTTTATTTCAGCAATTTTAATCTAAAATTATTATTATTATTATTATTATTGTTATTATTATTATTATTATTATTATTCAACTTTATTAATTTATTTAGACAGTCAGTCACTCAGTGACTCCTTAAGAAAAAGAAAGACAAAAGTGAAACAAAAATACAGAATGTGTGTGTGTGCGTGAGAGAGAGAGAGAAAGAGAGAGAGAGTGTATGAGACAAACACTTCAGTCCTGCTCTATATAACAACAGCAGAGCTCCAGCAGCGCTGTACGACACTTAAGACACTCGAGTTCGCTTCTCGATTAAATTTCACAATGAACACACACACACACACACACACACACACACACACACACAAAGGTGAACACACCCTAAACACCTTAATTGTTAATAAGTGCAATCAATCTCCAAACAGCTGCAATGCAACGCAGGCCTGATCAATGTTGTCTGATGTGTGGGAACAAAAAAATTAATCAAAAAAATGAATTAAACATCCTTCCTAACGTTTCAGTCTTCATATCGGTCAGTCACTGACTAGAGTCCATCTGTTCCACTGAATAACGCTTTATCGTACAGGATTAGACCTGCTTTTACCTACATGTACGTGTGCGCAAAATGGCTGCCGTATCCTGTAGTCGCTTGGAGCGTCGCTGCTGCAGTACCAACGTAAACAGTGGTGGCAGTGTGTGTGCTGTGATAAAGGTTTAAATAACCGAATAATGAGCACAAAAGAGACATTATGTGACATGAGTGAAGACAGTGTCTCCTTGGAAGTGACGCGATCATTAAAGCATGCCGTCTGGACACTAAACCACAACCTTGACCCGTCTGCTAATGCAAATGTGTGTGTGGGAAGTGTGTTATGTATGCCGAGTGTCTCTCATGGGCAGGCGCACGCACACACACACACACACACACACACAGCATGTTGTCATGCTCTAATTTTACAACCAGAGCGCTGTTTGGGATTTATGCACGTAAATCTTTAGCACACACACACACACACACACACACACACACACACACACACACACACACACACACACACACACACAGAGGTATTAATATATCACTATGCTAGCCTAAACAGATAAACTGACACATCGCTACACTAAACACTTATTGTTTAACAACACTAATGCACAAGTACTACATCTAATCACACTAACTGTCTCTAAAGCCTACTGTAGTCACTACCAAGTACTTACAAGGAGATGAGTTTCTGCAGAACCGCGCAAATGGGCCTGCGGTGAGACACAAGTCTTTACAGATCATGTAGGAAAAAAAAAAAAGACTGCGATTCCCTTCACAGCACACTTCAGGATGCAGTGTTATAGGAAAATAGTCAATTACGTTCCTACAGACGCACATCCTGAAGTGTTTTATTCCTCTGACACCACGGCAATTTGTCAGTTTTTAAGTTATTAATAAACAACACCCCCTGCTTTTTTTTTTTTTTAATGTTGTGGAAAGTCCACATAACAAGTTAAGCTATAAACAGTGGCTCCATCACCAGACTCCCTTTTTTCTCTCTTAAAGTTAATAACACAAAAAATGCAGCTTGTCATTTTACTGAGAAACCGTCAAGTTACAAACCATAAAACACAAAGTTACAGCTTTGCCTCTGCTGACACTGGAGACTCCTTCCATTTAAACAATTACATAAATAAATAAATAAATAAATAAATAAATAAATAAATAAATAGTTTACATGGAAAATCCACCATACCGATTCCTGTGAATGAGCAGTTACTACAAAAATACATTATATATAAAATGATATATAAAATACATATATTTAAATCATTTCTACAATATATGAGAAATTTCTACAGTATATATGCAATATTCAAATATACATATAGACTGTATATACTGTACATTATTTAAAAAATAGGAGGAAAAAATAAAACATCTAAGAAAACATTTAACTATTTTTCAAAATTAAGCACAAAAATGTAATAAAAAGAGATCTCGATATTCACAAGATCTCAGAAAAGCGTATTGGGACATAATGAATCACGATATTGATATTATGTCGTCACATCATCCGGCCATCGTTACCATAGAAACGATCACGTACTGAAACGAGTGCATTAACATAAAACTGTGATTTGGAGCTCCACTAATGTCAGAGCTGCTTTTATAGAAAATCAATCAACACCTCCTGGCCAATCAGAACGGAGAATTCATCTGTGCTAAACAGCGTATTTTGTAATGTTATAACTGCTCTTTCACGTCAAATGGAGACAAACGTGGATAGCAGTGATGTAAATTTGGGTGATTTAGGATCAGAAAACGTGTATATTTTCCTTTATTAGCACATAAGGCTCTGAATTCAGAGTCGTCTCCAGGATATAAAGCCTGGACTGGTGGTTCTGAACCTTTTCACCAATGCAAGGCCTCAAAAACAAGTCACGCATTAACCACTATTATTCTAATCTCCTCAGCTATTTATATATTTTGTAATCCAGTGTTGTGTAATAGAGCACTCACATTATCACTGCCAGGTCCAGATTTCAGCTTTGAGAGCCTGAGGCACAACGTGGTGGTGTATTTCCATACGCACGTTAATGCAAACGTCTAGCCTCAGGGCTGCGTGATCACTACGCCACTACTGGCTACTACACTGCCTGTGTGAGCTAGAGCACATTTCTGAAACTATCAGCAGCAAATGCACAGCGAAATGTTTGTTTTTTTTTCCTGATGTAAAAAGTATCGCATAGTTTATCTTTACTTTTAGTTCAATATAGACACACTGAGGTTACGATGCTCTGAGCTGTCTGTACCCATTTTCAGGCACAGTAAATCTGCAAAAAATGGTGTAGGAGTCTATAGTTTATGCACTGTGTGTAAGTAAACCAGGCAGCATAAGCCTTTCTCCCTCAAAAATATGCGATTAAAGGGCTCCCGAATGAAAAAAAGCTAAATGTGGTGGGAGGGGCATACTCGCTCTCGCTCATCTGGGCCACAAACAAAAAAAATAAATAAATAAAAAAATGGCAGGACTGGTCATACCTCATCTTTGTGCACTTACTTTACAAAGACGACTGGAGAACTCATTTAGAGTATACTATGCTAATGCTTTGTAGTTGGAGAAAGGTACAGTGATAGTAATCATTTGTTTTGACACATGAAGACTGAATCAAGTCGATTACAATCTCCTCTTTCTTTTACCAACACAAACACCATCTATTCCATCTGTCTGTATCTGAGTGAACTGGGCTGATGTGATTAGCAACCAGCATGCTTCTCTAACTCAGAATGGCCGCTGGTGTCAACACACACACACACACACACACACACACACACACACACACACACACAGCTGTCTCACCCCAGGGCTCAGCGCTCTCACATTTTTCTTTTATCACAATGATCGTGTTCGTATAAAGTCCACATGGACATTTCTCTATTGACCGGATTTCTGTTAAACAGAACAGCAGTTTTGCTGCCTATTTTGATCCATGGAAATACTGATATGCAAATTAGCTTCACAGTGGGCGGGGCAAAAACCAGTCCATGTGCAGTGAATTCTAAGAAAATGTTTAATTTATGATTTTCGCACAACTATGCTGACTGCTTATATTCAACAGTGCGTACGGCCATTTTCATACGTCACGTGTATGGAAAATGCTGAGAACTTTTCTTAAGGACAAATTCAGAATGATACGCAAGCGTGAAGATATGTACAGAAACATCAACCCAAAGCTGTGGGCTAAACAACGCCGCCCTGAGTCGCGTTTAAACCTTCTTGGTAGAAGTTTTTCCAGGTTTCCAGTCAGGGCTGGAATTATCATGCGTGACGTTTTTTTTTTTCCCCTCCGTGTGTACACACGTTACGTTTTATAAGAGAAGTTGTTTACCTTCCGTTGCTGATCTGCTGAGGCGAGTGGCCGGAGATGTCGGATGGATCCGAGCGCTTGTCTGGTGAGCGAGAGCGGCTGCCACGCAACTGTTCGTGGGAATGATCGGAGGTGAGGGAATGGATTTCTGAAATATCTGTTAAGATGAAGCAAGGTTTAAAAATGAACACGGATTTCAAAAGTCTCTATGATCTCAAGATAAGAAAAACAACTAATCACAAAACAACAACAAGCATACAGGACATTTTTCCAGAGTATCCTCACCGTCTCGTTCCGAGTTGCCGGAAGGAATGCTGTCGTCTACGTCGGGAACGTTGAGGAGCGTGGCCCTCTCGTCTCGCTGCACCACCATCTTCAGCTTGCCTTTCGAGCGGTCAATCAGTTTCTTAGCGTCTGTCAGGGACAGGTTCTCCGTCACGGTGCCATTAATCTACACAGAGAGCATGACAGGAGAGAGAGAGAGAGAGAGGGGGAGGGAGAGAGAGAGAGAGAGAGAGAGAGAGAGAGAGAGAGGGGTTATAAATCACACCGCTAATCCTAATCATGTGCAGCCTCTTTCTGTCTTGGCTTCATAGAAGTATTTTAAAAATGAGTCAATTAGAAAGAAAAAAAAAAGAATAAAAAATAAATTCAGCCTTTCTTGGAACAAAGCAAAAAAAGTGGCACTGAATGTTTTCCTCTCTCTCTCTCTCTCTCTCTCTCTCTCTCTCTCTCAGTGAAACATATGCCTAGAAATCTTCTTGCCTCCTTGACGTCTATATTTTCTTTTCATTTTAAAAGAATGTTTTTGATTAAGCTTTTTAACTAGGAGAAATATAATATATAATATCAAACACAGGCCTAAGAAATGTTCAGGTCTTTCTCTCTCTCCCACTGTCTCTCTGTCTCTCTCACTTAAGTTTCGTTCTTCCTTTCTGTGTTTGTGCCTCGCTGTCTCTCTCTGTCTGTCTTTCACTCAGTTTTTCAGTTTTCATGTGGCATGTTTTATTGGCATGACAAATAACTGTACATTTGTATTGCCAAAGCAAGTACAAAAAAAGGTGTAAAAACACTCACTCTCTCCATCTGTCTTCCTCTCAGTCTCTCTGTCTCTCTCCCTCCCTCCCTCTCTCTCTTTATTTCTCTCTTTATCTGGCTCCCTCTCTCCATCTCTCTCTCTGTCTCTCTCTCTCTGATTGTACCTTCAGCACGACATCTCCCTCCTGTATGTTTCCGTCTCGGGCTGCCAGGCTCTCAGGTGTGATGTCCTTCACGAAAATGTGGCTGGCCAGTCTCAGGCCGTATTCTGTAACGTCCAGCACACAAACACACACAGAAGCTCATCATCACACTCTAAGAATGAACAATTAACAGCCACGGTCTCAGAGACAGCAGCTCGTGTCCTCCTGCTGCATGCAATCAAGTAAGCAAAGCATTCCAGTCATAGCTGTTCCTCTACATAAACATCAACATGCATTTCAACTATGAGCACACACACACACATACACACACGGACGCACACACGGACGCACATGTACACACAACAGTATTTACTCTCTTTGGAAATGAAGACCCCCCCCCAAAAAAAAAAAAAAAAAAAAAAAACATTGCCAGTATAAATATTAATAATTTTTTAATTAAATAATACAAAAGTAATCAGCAAATAAAAAATCAGCAATAAATACAATAATAAAAGTAATAACTATATCAGATTAGAAAAAGCTGATCTTTAGATGTTATGTAACTAAGGAAAAAAAAAAACAGAGGGGAAAAAAAACCAATCATTTTATCGGGATGATCTCCTGTAACGGAACGTGTCTTTTTCTGAACATTATTTGTGTTTGATGGAATATTAGAAGCAGTTTTCCAAAAGCTGTCACTGCTGTGATTGTTATAATGCAGTCGCTGAGCTGCTCCACAGGCTCAGTTCCTGACTCACCTTCGTTCTTTCGTGATTTGACCAGCGTGACTTTAGAGGGTCGTGGCGGGCCGGCTGAGGTTACTGAGCGTCTGTCGGACCGCGGGGACACGCTCTGTTCCCTCCGTCCCAGGCTGGCACTCCGATCGTTGCGTCTGCTCATCCCTGCGCTGGCTCCGGCTCCCGGCCCCGCGAATTCCTCGTCCTCCGTATCCTCCTCACGCTCGGACATGGTTTCCCTGTCGCCCGCTCGAGCCGCCGGGATCTGGACTTTACGTTTACGCCGAATGGTCTGTCACAGAGTTTAGATTAGTAACTGATCAAAAATCAACAATGGATGGACAAATCCAATATCGATACCGAAACTTTGAGTATCAACAGATACAGATACTCATCTGATACTGTTTACTTTAAAACCTACTATTGTACACATAATACAAGTCCGAGTTCAGCAAGTGACGTCAAATCAAAATGGCCGCTCTCGGAGTGGACAGTAAACACAGCAGCACTTCTTAGTTTTAAATGAATTACACAGTACATTGCTTTAGCTCAATCAACACTATACCGACACTACAGCCGTTTGTTAAATGTATAACACTGACTATACAGATCGCTGTTTTGAAAAGGAAAACACACATCACTCATCACAGTTAGCTAGCACGAACGCACAGAGGGTTGAAAATGACATAACTAGGAGTTCTGACTTCTCAGAAGTGGGCACACGGTTACACAAAATCTTCCTTCCTAAGTATCTAGGTCGTCAAACTTTACGGTTGAATTATGTGAGCCTCTAAGTTTCCAGGAAACATGGCACTGGCCAGCACACTGACGCCTTCACCTGCCTCGCCCATGAGCTAACGATTTGTCCATTCCTGTTCACAGCAGCCAATCACAGAGGGATACGACTCACAATTTTGGCGTTTTTCCCGCTCTTCCTCAGCTGCTGAACGGCGTAGGCGTGTTCCACGTTATCCATGGAGACTGCGTTCACCATCACCACTCGATCATTCTCACTGTGAAGCAAATACGAGTAAAGAAATCATTTACACCAAAATGTAACGCTGAAGCTGGCGGTTGCGAGATTGTGAGGGATTGTGAGGGACTCACTGTAGAAGCCCCTCTGCCGGTCCTCCTTTCAGAACGTCGGAGATGACGATGGAGGTCTCTCCGCTCTGGAAATGAGGGTTGTCTCGTCCTCCTGAGATGGCGATCCCGAATCCGAATCCTGGAGCCTGCAAACAAAAATATATGATAACTAATCATCAATCACAAATGTGTAATGATGGATTTTATTGCTTTATTTATCTTGACAGAATGTGAAAGCGCCACGTTAGAGTATCTTTCAAGTAGGAAAATCACTAGCCCAAAGAGTACTAACGTGAGATGTAGAGGAAGGGGCGGGGCTTCAGGGGGATCAGTTCATATCGCAGAGTTCGAAAAACCTACTCAACTGTCAGTCATTCCAGATTCAACTCTCAACTGCCTCACCTGCCGATTTTATTTGCTCTTTTTGTGTCGACTGTTGAACAACTCACATCGGCGTACTCCGATTTTAAAGCACAGAGCTCCTACGGAAGTTGCGAGAATGTTGTAAAGTGTGTATTTAAATGGCGAAACCTGACTCGCTGTTCATTGACGATCGACATTATGCAGACGAGTGCGTCCTCCACGGTGTGGTCGTGTCTTAGCAAAGGAGGAGACTATCAACTGGCAAACAAACGTATAGAAACATCAAGGATACACCTATACGGAGCAAGTAGCCACAAAATGTGTTAAACAATTTGTTAAAATGCTACAAAAAATTGTGTTAAAAAAATACCCTAGATATTTACGTATTTATGTTTGTTCATTCGTTTTAATGTTATAACTATACATCAATCTGAATGATGATTTTGCATGAGAACATTATTATTATTATTTATTTATTTATTTATTTATTTATTTTTTACACACTTCGCTGTTTTTATTAGGAATAATATAATATTTGGGTGCATTTTAAATTTACCAGAAGTCGGCAATATGACAAAATAAAAAATCATATCACATTACCTGAAGATATTTTTACGACACTATATGCATCATAATACGTTTACGAACATAAATAGGTAACAGGTTTACTAACACAATGCGATTAAACACTGATTACTGTTCCATGAGGAAAAACAAATCATTCAATAATATTTCGTGTGTTCAATTATTTAACAGTGAAAAAGATGAAAAAAACAAAAAATCTGTTTAAAAAAGGTAAACAGTTTATAAATTTAAAATTCAGTTCAAAATTTAATTGGGTATCCAACCAGAGTTCTTCAATAATAAATGTTAAATATAAAAAAAAAAAAAAAAAAAAAAAAAAGTTGTAAAAATACAGCAGAAAAGATCATAAACTGAATCTACGTCACCCCGAGCTCTAATCACGACACGTACTTTGTTCACAGGAGTGTGTGGATTTCTGCGCTGACTACAGAGCCAGCAGATATTCAGCATGATGCAACAGCACTTCCACCAGTGTTTACACACACACACACACACACACACACACACACACACACACACACACACCCACTAACACTCACACACACACACACCCTTGCACATGGTACGGCAAGTTCCTGGCACTGATTTACAATCTCACAGTCTGACACGGCCAAGTAATTCTGCGACTAACACCATTACAAGCACTGGGTCAGAGAAATATATCTAAAACACACACACACACACACACACACACACACACACACACACACACACCTGACTAAATGTCCTCATAATAAGAGAAGAAAATTTAATCACAGTCGCCCCCACCGCATAAAATAAGCATTTGTGTTTTTAGAGGGGAAAAAAAAGGTTCTGGTTATGTATAAAGTGTTTTGTATTTATATTTTAATTTTATTGTAAAGTTTTTTTTTTTTTTTTTTTTTTTTTTAAAATCGCTTCTTGTTCATTTAGTGTATTTATATTTTCACTTTATCTTTTACTATCTACTATTTACATAATTTTACCATGTCTTTTTTTTTTTTCAACTTGACTGTTAAATAAATAATTTAAAAAAAATTCTAAATATTAATATTTTAAAATAAATCACACCCATATGTGCTTGTTGAACATCGTAGATTTATTCCTCTCTTTCCTGTTATAATGAGCTCCACACGTCTGTGGAAGGCTTTCCACTAGATGTTGGAGTGCGGCTGTGGGGATTTGTGTTCATTCAGCTACAAGAGCATTAGTGAGATC
>CM074940.1:2680395-2700387 GCA_037576815.1 Pangasius larnaudii
AACCACCCCCCAACACACACACACACACACACACACACACACACACACACACACACACACACACACACACACACACAGAAATCGAAAGAAGCTCTATGCAACGCTGATGCAGTTTCAGTCCCAGAAATCTTTGATCCAGGTTCCTCTGGTGTTGAAAGGCTTGATGTTCTGAGCGCTGACCCTTCTCATTGTTTCAGCGAACAGGAAATGATTTAATATCCTCTCGCACACGGGAACAAACACTCACCATGTTGTCTAGATTGAGGTTTCTAAAACCTTTTCAAGCCAGAATCTCCTTAACTGAATAAATACATTGCACAGACCCTCTTAGTATAAAGGGCTCATTACTTAAAAGCATACAATAATATTTTGACTATTTATTAGGGTCATAGAGTTTTTAGTTCCTGAAATTTCCACTAGCTCCACTAGAACCACTAGATCAGGCGTCCTCGTCAAGGAACACAGACGCTTAAAAACTAAAGTTATTAAATTGAAACCATGAAACATTTTCCTCAGAGTTCATCCACTGATTTCCTGCTACTGGATATTTAAAACGAGCTGGATGACTACCGCAGCCACTATTTGTATGTATGTGTATGTATGTGTATATATGTGTGTGTGTGTGTGTGTGTGTGTGTGTGTGTGTGTGTGTGTCACAGTTTGTCTATAAACTACTGATTACACGGGACAGGAAGCTGCCACAAGTGGTGACACAGCACAGAGAGGGCATTTCCTGTTTGCGAGGGATTTCTAAAAGAATAAATACCGAAGAAGTCACGAGACCGTTAAAGAAGTCTGTATTAAACTACTTCAGCTGTTCTGATGAAGAAATAAAACTTAACTTTTGTACAAAATTTATGACAAAAATACAACCAAACGACAAACAAACAAACAAACAAACAAATGCCTTTTTCTTACAGCTCTATAAAATAAGAGTCTGAATGTGGGCAATATTTCAGAGACCAAGTAAGATAAAGGTAAAATTCTATTATCTAATCCTGGGATACTTTACAATGATTATTTTCTTATTTTCTGTAAACGTGCAATAAACTGAAAATATCCTAACACTATATTTGAAGACATTTACACAACGCAACATGCATTAAATCATTTAAACTTGTCATTTGAAAAGGGTGCTTGGACCCCACAGATCGCTTCTTGCAGTTCTATTGACATTTACTGTTTTTTTTTTTTTAGGGTTGATTTTTATAAAAAAAATTGCAATGTAAGTGATTTGTGTGAAAGCTGAAAAGGCGTTTTGTTCAAGTGGTGTTTGTTGCTACGTATTTTTCCTGAAATCACTTTAAAGCTTAGGAGTTGTTAAGGAAAAGCGTATCGGATGCGTATCGGTATCGGCTGATACTCAGGGTTTCAGTATCGGTGTCAGAGAAGAAATAGTGGCATTGTGCTCTCTCTACTGATTACTGTTCTGAACACTGTATATCTTGAAAATAAGCTTTTTTGCGTGTCAAACCCTTCTGATTTCTGAGAGCTTTAATTTTAGTGTCTGAAGTTCTGAAAAAGAAAAAAACAATTACAGCTGAGATATAAGATCATTCATGAGGAGTGTGTTTACATTTCAAACCTCACTGATAATTCACACAATGCCGATAAAGCTCATGAGAAAACACACAGAGGGACAGATAGAGAATGTCAGTCAGAGAGAGACAGTCAGAGAAAGAGAGAGACAGATATTCAGAGAAACACAATCGGTGGGAGAGATAGAGAGACAGACAGAGTGTCAGAGAGAGAGGGAAACAGATATTCAGACAGAGACAGGTATTCAGAGAGAGACAGACAGAGAGAATGTCAGAGAGAGAGAGAGAGAGAGAGAGAGAGAGAGAGAGAGAGAGAGAGTCAGAGAAACAGACAGCTTGAGAGTGAGAGACAGTGTGAGAGAGAGAAAGATAAAAAGTCAGAGACAAACAGATAGAGAGACACACAGACAGACAGACAGAGAGACAGATACACAGTCAGAGACCAACAGATTGTGAGAGAAACAAACAGCTAGAGAGAGACAGACACACAGTCCACAGTCAGAGACATACAGATAGTAAGAGAGAGAGAGAGAGAGAGAGAGAGAGAGAGAGAGAGATATTGAACCTGGATGACTTGCTGATAATTCCCACAGTGGAGACAGCGGCACTGGGAAAGCGCAGCTTGTCCTGATGTCATGGATGCGTGTGGTATCTCTGGGAGTTACATCGCTCACGAGTTACATAACTCCTAACTTTCAACCAAGTGACATTTTAAAATACGCTTCATAACGTTTATTATAAATCAACACGTCCACATTGCATATGGAAATTATTCTCTATGACATTTGATCAGATCAGCAGGTGCCATTTTTTTTTTTAATGACACAAACGTGCGCTATAATGCCCCCCCCGTCTCTCACCGGATATGCAGTGAAAGAGTGATGAAGGCGGAGTAAATCTACTTACAGGTCAGCGTTCAATGAGGTAGATTACTCAGCACCGAGGCACGTCGGCTCTCCAAACACATTTAATACATTCCATTCCGTTAAATCACGAGAGAGAGAGAGAGAGAGAGAGAGAGAGAGAGAGAGAGAGAGAGAGACGAGCATCCCGTACGGATCCGTCGTTAGAACGATGCCTGATGAGTCCGCATGGGTCCCGGGAAAAGAAGATGCATCTTGCAGATAAACTCAGATGCAAAAACACACACACACACACAGAGGAGAGGATATCCTGTCACACTTCAGCACACACACTTACACACACGGCAACCTCGACATTCCTAGCAGATCCATAAAGACGTGTGTGTGTGTGTGTGTGTGTGTGTGTGTGTGTGTGAAAAAGCTAGGAAGACAGTGTGTGTGCACGTTTGTTGCGCGCTATCTGTATCTCTGACAGCACGACGCAATCCAGTACTGCAACACACACACACACACACACACACACACACACGAGCGCGCACTACTGCAACCCCTCCCCCGAACATGCGCGCACACACAGACACACACCTGCATCTCAATCTGCAGCTCAATCTGCAGCAATGCAGCCTGCGTTTACTTTCACTCACACACACACACACACACACACACCTGAAGTTGCAGCTAGGACATTTTCACTACACCAAAAGGTAAGATCTGATGAAAAAACATTTTACGCATCCAACAGTGGAACAAATTTCAGAAAGAAGGAAGAATTTCATAGTCCAAATATGATTTCAAATTTGCATAATATCTGCATATATTTGTTCTACTTTTAGATGCTGAAAAAAAAAATTACTTACAGCTTCTGGGAGGGAAAAAAAAAAAACACTGCCATTTGTATTTTAATATTACTTTTTTTCCTCCAGGTATTTTTACTGATACATTCTTGTCTTAATCTACATAGTTAGTTAATTAGTAATTAATTGTCCAACACTCTGCAAGGTAATATGCAGTTGTTATGTTATATGCTATGTAGTGAGCGCATATAGTACACTTGTGAGTGTGTGTGATATAACATCGTCTTATCGTGTCACCAAACTACAGCTGACTGCCAACAGTATTGCTCGGGGAAAAGAAGTCCAGGTGTGTCCAGGAAGAGGGGAGGAAAGAAAGGGGGGGGGGAAAAAAACAAACAAAAAAAAAAAACACCTGAAGCTGTTAACAAATCGTCTGCAGCTGGTAGTCGAGAGACAGAAAAAAAAGAGAGAGAAAAAGAGACAAAATCAGAGAGAGAGAGAGAGACAGGCAGAGTGAGATGGATAGATACTCATAGATAGACAGTCAGAAGATGGAGTCAGAGAGAAAAGGACAGTCAGAAAAACAGACAGTCAGAGAGAGCAAATCTGAGAGAGAGAGAGAGAGAGAGAGAGAGAGAGAGTCAGTCAGAGTGATAGATTGTCAAAGACAGAGAGAGCAAGTCAGAAAGAGAGAGAGAGAGAGAAAGACACACACAGAGAAAGAGTTAGTCAGAGAGAGAGTGATAGATTATATGAGAGACACACAGACTGAATATAATTCTATTCATAGTAAGAGAGAGAGAGAGAGAGAGAGACAGGTGGATAAATACTCAGAGAGTGAGACAGAAAGAGAAAGACAGCCAGATAGAGAGACACTACAATCAACCAGATCAATCAACGACGCATCGCACACTTTCGTGATTTTCTACACAAGTACTAATGCACTTTGTGATTATTTAACTTTTGCTGCAACCCAATTCACTACTTATATAATGCACTTCATTTGTGAAGGAAAAAAAGTACATACTTTTGAGTGTGTGGCAAATGAGTATGCAAGTGCTGGGACGTCCTGACGTCACGTACCGGAAGACACCGTTACCTGCCTAGTTACACACCCTCCTTGCTGCATTTCAGCTTTCTTCATTCATTATTCCTTATATAAATGTACGCTATATCATTTAATTTAATATTCTCTTGATTTATTTTTCCACCAATCTCGGATGCTATTTAGGACGGACTGTAGGAGAATCGAGATGCAGCATTTGGTTCTCCCCAAACTGAAATAAGAGCCGGCACCTCTTCGACTGCTCGCTGTGTTGTGAACGCAGCGTGATCATATGACCGCGCGACACAAACATCCGGTATCGTAGAAATAAAACCCGCTAGAAACTCGGTCGACCCGTGGGAATTTTATTTCTATCAGACTTCTAACTAACGGAGTTACTGAGTTTGGTGAAAAGCAGAATGGAATTGGGTCTGTAATTTTCTCAGAGGAGGACTGAAAAGAAAAGAAAAGAAAAAACACCGGCATGGATGATCCGAATGGAAATAAAGTCACACAGGAACGCGTGGAATATAAGAAATGACCCCAGGACCTCGTATAAATATACAGTTTTCACACAAATTGTCCGAAACCTCCAGCGAAACTCAGTTTGTGTGAAAACTGAGGAGAACGGAGCAATAAAGTGCAGACGTTAATCTATCCTCGTGTCCTTCACCTTCAGCGTCTACAAAGTCAATAAAAATCTCTTCAGCTACTAAAGCAGTGCAGTGAACTTGTGTATGATTAGCAGCGTAGTCTGCACTCTGTTAGTGTCTGCGCTTGCGTAAAAACACACCACCTCTCTCTCTCTCACACACACACACACACACACACACACACACACACACACACGCCACTTTATTTCGAGTGTGTGGTGGCAGGTCAGGGACAATAAGCAGACCCAGAGGCTACAGGAGCCTTTAAATCAGCGCCACAGTGACCCAATGAGCAGCCAAAGCCTTATCTACACCACTACTCCCATCCACACACACACACACACACACACACACACACACACACACACACACACATCCAGAGGGCAGGAATGTGCTGATAAGCAGTCGAGGCCCTGAGTATGTTTTTTTTCTCTCTCTGATAACAGCCGAGCCACAGCCCTCGCTACTGAACACCACGCTTTCGACTATTAAAAAAAAATCTGACATCGTTTATATCATTTAGATACTTTATAATCTTAAAAATACCTGTTTTACAGGATTCTAGGTTTTCAAAATAGGAAGACAGACAAGCAATATGCTTGCTTTTAAATGGTTTAAGTTGGAAAAACTGTTGCTAGGAAACTGGGAAAAATCCAGACAGAGTGACACTTTAGCTAGCTAGCTACCATGTAGCTAGTAAAGTCACCACGAAACGGTCTGTAGGTCGTGAATTGATGCCGTATACTGACGTATTTCCTTTTCAAACAGGAAGTCTATGTAAGAGCAAGTGTGTAATGAAGTACTTGACTGATTCACACAATAGCCAATAGCGTTCGAGATACACAACTCCACAGCCCCACCCCTTCTAAACAAACGTGACAGTAGCTTAGGTTAGCTAAATCTTTCATAAAACAAACTGTAAAGGTGCAACAAAAGGTGACGGAAAGGAAGCACGAGTCTTCTGTGCATCAACCTTTTCCCTCACACACGTTAATAAGATACTAAGAAGAACTAAAATTGCACACCGCTTTACTACACTGAGAAACACGACCGTTTCGCCACAAGTCGTAAATACCGGAGTGAGCCACTCGCACGGAACTTTCTCTTAAACGTGCTGAACACAGAATACCAAGCAACAGGAGAATTCCTCGTGTATTAATATCACGATCGCACAAGCCTGTCTGAACCACGGAATTCCATTCCCGGAATTATACCACCACTGTGACCGGAATGTCATGAAAGTGAGAGCTCGTTTTTATTCCTCGCACAAACCCCGAGGAGCCGTACGGGCAGGAGAGATTTTACCAAAGTAGATTTAAATATTTAATACCCGTATTAAGGCGTGTTAATATTTTTACCTGTATAGCTAGATAAGACTATTGTCATACACAAGCTGTAAAAATAAAGCTATGAAAGAATTCCCATGTTGGAATTCCTTAGAAGTATGATGAGAAAACACACACACACACACACATACACACACACAGTAAACCACAATAGTGTTTAACTGTACAACAATGAGGCCTTTCAGCAGGAGGTCCTGGTGTGGGAAGGGGTGTGTGTTTGTGTGAAAGACAGTGAGAAAAAGAGATAGAGAGAAAAAGTTAGAGAGAGAGAGAGAGAGAGAGAGAGAGAGAGACTGAGGGAGAGGTCCTAATCTAAAGCCTGATTCATGCTTCCCAAAATTATGCTCTTCCAAAATAAATTCAAGGACCCTGCGATGAAGGGAAACACTTCCAGGACTGGAAAACTCGCCCCGTCCCGCCCCCTGTTAGTGAACCATCACATGACTCGGCTGAAAGGAATTCCCGAGCTTTCACACGCTGCCGAGGTTTACAATGGGACGTGCAATTAATGAGCCGTTACTACAAGCTGCAGAATTCCAGCACTAAAACATCATCTAATGACCACACACACACACACACACACACACACACACACACACACACACACTTCCAGCAGCCAAGACTAATAAAGTTAATGCTTAGGCTAATGAGTAACATATGAATAATTCATAAGGCCAGGTACTACACGCCTTAAAGACGTCTTTATTTATATTCATTTATATATTTGTATACATTTATTTAATATATATTGTTTATTTTATTTATATTCGAATGAAGCACAAGAAGTAATTGATAGTAAATTTTTGATAGTATTTAAACTTTCTGTATAAAAAGTATTACAATATGCAAATGAGGAAACTAATTAAATAACTGCCTATCTGCATTTCAAAAAGAAGCAGGACTTACTTCTGTTTTAGTGACAATTTATTAACTTTCACATAACAGTTTATTAAAATATTTATAAATATTTTTTAACGTTTAAAACATTCACATATGGGTATACTAAATACACAATTTTCTATCTATTTATGGAGAAATAGTCAGATAAAGATAAAACGTCACTAGCGATGTTCACGCGTGCGAGTGACAAAATGTCAGATGATCGTTTGTTTTTTCACGTGTTTCAGCGACGACAACAAGCAACAGTGCGACATCTGTATGGAGATTTTTCAAATTTTTTGCAAATTAGATATGACAGGACAGTAACAAATCCGAACAATTAGCTAAAATGGTTCCACGGACGCTAAAATGGTTCAATGGCGCGTACGGTCCGACATTTTCTTCACTTTCACACTAACTTCAGCTACTAGTTACTGTTTGAAGCTCAAAAATGTAACCGAGGTTTCAACCTATCCGCTTATATACGGCCTCTCATTAAACAGCGACATTATGAAGAAAAATAAAGCTTGGAAGAAAGTAGCAGAGAACGTTGGTGTCTCTGCAGAGTGTTTGTAGCTAGTACAGCTAGCTTGCACTGCTAATCTGCTAGCGACAAGCAACACGAGCAACACCTGCTAGCGTGAACGCTGGGTTTTCCGGAGCTAAACTTTATGCAGACGAGAAGAGAAGCGATTCTGTGTTGCGAAATATTAACTGTGGTTTATGGTTCTGCATATATTCGCCCCTACTCGCAGATTCTAAGGAGGATGGCAAGACTGAAGAGTTACGCGATTTTATTTACGATAAATACAACAGCACTGTTTTTTTTGGCCATTCTACAACGCACAGGGGTCAGAAATCATGAAATTTTTAGCTTTACTTTCAACGCAAGGTTTGCTAATTTTAGCTTTATGTACGTTCTGCTACAGAATTGTATTTTTAGCAAGACAACGTCCGATTTGTAATCAAACACGTGGATTTATTTACGTTCTGCAGCTACCTTGCCGCTATCGGTGAAACCATGGCAACTGCCAGTCAACTAAATATAGGACACGCCCACAAGCAAGCAGCGTAGAGAGATTTGAGGCGGAAAAAATGGGCGCTGACGTGAGCACAGAGCGAGATTTTCTACACAGCGCGTGCGCTTGCGAAAGGTCAGGTTTTCTGAGGAAATGGGCACTAAACAGTCAGTAAGCAATAAAAAAAAAAAATAAAAAATTTTAAAAATCACAGGACATGATAAATCTTTCAGCACAAATCATCACAGCATCTAAGGAAAAGTTTATTCATGGACTACAAAGGATTTCCTCAGAAATATTACTCATGAACACGGAGATACAGCTGCAGAAATTCTACCTGGAAAATAATAATAATTACCAAAAACAAAAAAAAAACACCCTGCTGTTTTATAAAAACATATTTTATTCACGTAAAGGACACTCATGAGGACAATTACGCAACAGCGTGACGAGCCATACGGAGTCGAGGCTAAATAAACAGATGGCTGAATTGATGAACAGATAAATGGATGAATACAGTTCGGAAAGCTGCCTTGTTACGGCAGATGAACCAAACACACACCACGAATAAAAAGAGCAGAAGCCAGCTGAGACTCGTAAATACTGACAGGCGAATATAAGAGAACGCACCTCCATCCCAAAACACACACACACACACACACACACACACACACACACACACACCGCTGCTGCTGATTACCATCATTATCACATACAGAAATAACACAGCAACACCACTGAGCCTGACCTAACAATACCATCCTGCCTGTAATCACTATCATTATCTCACCGCGCACCAAACTCGCTAATAACACACCATTATTAGCCGTAACCGTAAACATACAAGCGACGGTAATGACACGCTGGACTGGCACTCTGGAGTCACTTCAGACTGTCTGGGTGTGAGTTAAATAATGTCTGTGTGGGGTCTGTAATCTTCTCCAGCTCATCTCAGGTCTGTATTTACACCGTCACTGTGCTTATCGTTCTCCAACCTCTCTAACGTAAAGAGTCAGCTGTGACAGCGCTGAGAGCCGTCGTAATCGCTGTTAATAAAGGCTCCGATACCAATGTCCGAGCTTAGACACGACTACTGACGGAAATCAAAACAATACAGACTACAAACTGTGCTCTAGAGGAGAAACTACAGCATCTTCATTACAACCTGATAAAACTTCTTAAACCGAAAACTCAGCACGAGGAGCTCGTGAACTAGGAAGAGCGTGAAAGAAATGTCTACAGAGAGCGCTAGGTGAGAGGAAAAAAAACACCTCTTCCCCAGTATGTTGTTCTTGACGTACGGCCGCTATGACTGAACGCATACGATCGAGAGATTCAGACGCAATGAAAACAAAACTTTTTTTTTTTACTTCCAGCTGTATGGAAAGGTTTTTCTGAAATGAAACACCCTTACACGATCTGACCCAGCTAATGCTGCTAGCTTCGTTTGAAATCAACTTGCTAGCTGAGTAGCTCAAGTGTGTGAACACACAATTCATGGCAAAGTAAACCGGCGAAACAAACAGAGCGAAATAAAATGTGCCGTAACATCGTAACAAGTAGATGCACATTTCAGCATTGGTATCAAAAAAAACAAAAAACAAAAAGTACTCAGAAATACTCAGGCAAGAACTCAAAACTGTATTTCAACTGTAATCCAATCCAAAGAGAACAAAAGCACCGAGATATGAATCTAACGCTTAAGATATTAAGCAAGACGTGAGTCAATGTTCTGGCTACTTGTTGTGGTGGTCTGTCCTCACATTGCACATATGCGAACATGGTTAGCGTCTATTTCCTCTCGATATGTTTAACAATGAGGTAACTGTGTGCATCAAACAGAACAGTCACGACAGCCTTATTTTTCCCCAGATGTTTCAGCGTTTCCTCATACCTGCATAATTCTGATAAAAATTTTTTTTTTTTAATTAGTGAAGAGTCTTTAATCAGTGAAAGACTTTCTAGCATCAACCAGATCACGACTTGAATGGAGTGTTTAGTGCAGGAGATGGAGGGATTTTGGAACAAGTAGCTTTAGTTAGCTATAGTTTACAGCATCAAGATGCGTCACAACACCGTGAAGCGCATTGCGTTTAAATGTAACTACAGACTGTATGAAAATGTTTGTTTTCTCAAAGTTATTATCTATTCGTCTGCTAGACAACTATATACTATATACATTTATATGAGTCAAACCCCACAGTTGCGATGGTAATCTGCTCTGGAAAGATGACAGCAGGCGAAAGGTCCAATCCCTGATGAAGCTCAACTCGGTTTTGGGAGGAAATGCTCAAAAACTCCACACACCGATAAACAAATCTGACGGTTCAAAACTTTCAGTAACAACCTGGACCTACTATTGAAACACTGTGTGAAAGCAGGGGCGTAGTCAATTATCAGTTGTGAAGATGATCGGGGGAGTTGCAAAGAACGAGTGGGTGACAAGTGATTGTCTACACCTTCTCTTCTTGCCAGATCCAAGAGAGTCTCAGTGAGCTGACCAGAGCTGCCCGGACCTGAGCTTATCCGAGCTGAGAATGAGCCAAACAGTTGGAGGCTGTGACTGATTTGGTTTAATTTTCTGATGAAAAGTGCAGTGCCAATAAATAAACAGCTCCACTTTCTCCATCCCCTGCCTCCTGTGTCCTCCTCCTCCATTCCATCGACCAGCATTACAACACGTGTTCCTGTCTAAAAGCAGGAGCAAACATGTTGCGTGTTACGTGTGAGGACTCGAATCCGATCTCGGGACGTTTTCCTTATTGACTTGGACTTGTCTCAGATTTATTGGGATTTGTATTTGGACTTGTCTCAGTCTTGGGCTTTGGTCTCACGAAGTATGGTCTTGGTCTCGACTGAGAGTTTGTAAATAAAAAAGATCATTTGTTCGTATTGTCTTTTCTTTTTATATGCACAAAGTTTGCTAAGCAGTAATTCCTTTTAAACAGCATGAAGCATGAATGCATGAAGCCAAACAGCTCAAGTTAAGGCTTGGTCTCGATGGTTTTTTGTCTCAATCTTGATTCGGTCTCGACCCCCTTAAAAGACATGTTCTTGCCTCCATTTCAGCTAGTCCTGGTCTTGGATTTGAAAATGGCGGTCTTGACTATAGCTAGCCAGCGATCTGACTGCATGCTGGATTTTTTTTTCCCCCTGGTCACTTTCGAATGCTGCGTTTGACTCCAGGTCGCAAGATATAATTCCAAACCTCCAACCAGTTAAAGCCAAAGACAGCAGCTCCTCAACTTGAAATTCCTACGGGTTCCTTCCCCGTTAACGGAGTGATATAAAATCATCATGGCTGCTCACAGCGTCGGAAGTAAATAAAGTAGCCCTTCATACCTTTAAATGAGTTATACTGTATATACACACACAAGTATTTGCTTTAGATCAATCAACATACAGACATATTCAACTGCTAAATCTATAACACTGATTATACAGTTCACTGTTTGAGGAGAAAAATATCCATCACTCATCACAGATAGCCGGCTAGACTGTTGCTAACAAAAGACGAACATGGAGGTGTCCTTGTTTTTTTCCAATTACACTTGAACAACAATGACATCATTCTGAGCTGCAAACCACCTCAAAAGAGGCGAGTCAGATGCAACGCGAGTAGGCGTCGGGTCACAACACGGCTTCCACAGTCGAGACGCTCTAGAAACGCCACTGCATAGGGCCAGTTGTGGAGCTGCACCGTAAGGCCCATCACCCCAGAGCAGACTATGCCCTCCGCTCACCATGGGAACCGTTGGAGTGTCCTTGGCACAGGGGCACTCGAGCTGCTTTTCTGGATCATTTCTACTCTTTACAAAAGGCGCCTCGGAGACAGACGAGACAGGACAGGAGAAAAGCAGTCTATACATATTTACAGAAATAAAAACGTGCGTTACGCTGAGAGAAACGTCTCATAAGCACAAAAGCCTAAAAAGTATTCCCTCGCCCCTCCTCTCTCATCATGAATACGAGCGCTCCAGACCGATTTAGAGTGTAAATACATACATTTGCTCGCTTTTGTGCTCCGTACAAAGGGAGGAAGGGAGGAGGACAACACTGAATACACTCCTCCATATTAAGCAGATTCATTTTCATGCAGGTCGCAGCACTAAATTAATCAACTTTTTTTTTTTTCTTCAAAGCACAGCTAACAAATATGACCACGACTCCAACATTACAGGTGTTTGTTCTGAGATGTTTACTTACATGTACTTTTCCTTTTCGCGTGAAAAACACACACAAACGCTTCCTTTACAGCAGGATGCAGGGTGCTTTAGTTTATTTAAATAAAAAGAGAGAGAGAGAGAGAGAGAGAGAGAGAGAGAGAGAAGGACGCATTAGGAGGATTATTTTCCCTGAAATGATCAACCCCTAAAATTAACCTCATTTCATCCTGAATATTAAAGAAAAAAAAAACAAAAAACAAAGTGAAAGATCTTTCCGAGTTAGGTCGTGGATTCTGCCTCTATCTGTTCTACCTATTTTTGGGAGAGATTTTGTGGATGTCTGTGTGTGACTGATAAGAGAGGCCTGCGAGCGAGATGTGTGGAATGTGGAGATAAAGTGCCTGAGTACCTGATCATTACGACAAATGTGGTATGGGGTATGACAAATATCATGATCATGACATTTTCAGACATTTCTATGAAACACAATATACAGGTTTGCTAATAAACAGTCAGCAAAACAGTAGTTTTATATTTAAAAATTAAACATTTTACAAATTTCAAGGTTCAGACAACATGAAAAGCTCTATAATTTATTATTATTATTATTATTATTATTATTATTATTATTATTATTATTATTATTTTAAATGTTAATGTATACAAAGATACCACAATGGCAACAATATCTCAGAAAAGTGTATCGTAAGAATTTACCACATGATCAATATTATATACGCTGGTTCGGAGACCCACGATTCGTAGAGCAATTTTATTATTATTTTTTTTTAGGAACAATATGCACATTTAGGCTACGTTTACACGACAACGATGTAGTCAAAAACGGAAAAGTTTTTCTCCTGCGTTTTCAAAAAGTTTCACGTATACACGACAACGTTTTCAAAACGTTTACACGTATCCGCGATAACGGCCAAAAACACTGTATTACGTATGCGCTTGTCTTTACAATAGACACGTACTGCGCATGTCTACATACCTGACACGTACTTCGCACACGCACGACGTCGCCGCTTTCAAACATTCCCGTATTGGGTGTTTACACGGAGACGATAACGGCGCATTTTCAAAAACTTGCACTTTGAAACCCGTTTTCAAAAATATGCGTTTTCAGTCCCCAAAACGCTGTTGTCGTGTAAACGAACAGGCAAAACCAATAAAAAGTTTCCTGTTTTTGGCTGAAAACGTCATGTAAATGGCCCCTTACTAACTAACTACTACAGCTACGTTCTGCTAGCAGATGTTTCTGAACGATGACGTTTAACATTCGAAATGTGTTATCACTGATGTGGTGTTATGAAGTTGTCTGTAAGGAGATGTTTATTTTACATTTATTGTAGGAGAAGGAGTCTCCAGTGTTAGGGCTTTATAACAGTCAGAGGTAAAGCTATAACTAAATTTTCTGACACGGGAAAATTCTTTAGGACTTTCCGGTTTCTCGGTAACGTTACATGCTGCGTTTTTCTTCTTGTCTTATTAACTTCAACATTTAAAAAAAAAAAAAAAGAAAGAAAGGCTGGTGAGGGAACGACTGGTAATCTAGCGTAGCTGCTTTAGCGGAAGTGAGAGCAGTTCCGCGATGTTAAACGTACCTATACGCAGAATAAAAAGTGTGACTTGTCGTAAAGTAAAAGAACTTGCTGTGGTATAAGAGGAAGAAAACACTTCAGGATGTCAAATGGTTGATCTTTTAATCACAATATCCAACATCATCAACATTATCGATGCGAAAACCTGAACATTATCTGTAAAAATGGAGAAATCGATAATCGGACCGCACTTACTGCCTGAAATGAGGATTACGAAAAGATTTCAGCTTTACTGATTTTTTTTCAGTGTCCAAAAAACATCCTGTGGAACATGAATGTTATTTAATCTCTCATTAAAGGGTCCAAAGTTTGTCCCGACTGATCCAAGGAAGCTCATCACGTCGTTAAAGAGTCGCAAAGCACATCTGCTGCTCAGATCCGAGTTACAGCCGAGGGAGGCGCGGCTCACGCATTGAGACCCGTAACACCATCAGTAATGAATCAGTGATTCCTCAATGACCTGCTGAGCGGCTCTCAATGCAGGGTTTAAACCTTTACAGCTCTTTTCTATACGTCCTAATGAACAAGCGATCACGCATGAAGAACCTGAACATTTTAAACGTCAAAACAATAACAGAAAAGACGCAGGACGACTCGTTATAGTGCTCATAGGGGTTTGTTCTTTTCTTTTCTTTCTTTCTTTCAGGCAGTTGTATGCACCGAGATCTTCATTAAAAAAAAATCACGTCAATTTATCATGGACAAATTTTTCCTAATCCTACACACTAGCAGTGTAACGATCAGATGGTTTTAGATCGATTTAAAAGACAACGGTTGAAATGAATCGTGTCAACAATCATAAATCGATTAATATCGAAAAAAGAAACAACTGATGTGTAAAAAAAAAAAAAGATATTTTTACACCGATGTGTAAATAATTTAACAGACTAGCGAGACGATTGGCCCGTAACTCTGATACTTTTAACACCACCATTCCCTACGTCATCTAAGTACACTCACCGGTGGCACTAACCATCTCTGCCACTTCCTTCCAAACTTTATTTTTCTTGTAATATCTTTATACATGTGTAAGGTGATGATGTACAGGTCGTTTAAAAAAAAACAAACAAACAAAAAAAACCAAATCTGTTACACATGAGTGAAAGTTCTCGTTTGGGTCAGCCATAAATAAGCACATCTGAAAGGACAACCAATTATTATTATTATTATCATCATTATTATTATTATTATTATTATTATTATTATTATTGTTGATGTAACTGCAGTGTACTTAAGTAGTAAAGTTGCAGATAAATATTAAACCTTGAGACCAGTTCATCTAATAATCCCGGGTTGAATTTGTGTGTGTGTGTGTGTAAAAGCACCTCACTTAATAATAATAATAATAATGATGATGATGCAGAGTACATAAGCAATCAGTGTGGGCTTGTAGTAATAAGTGAAACCAACCAAAACCAAAAATTTGCAGGTGTGTGTGAACACACCTCACATTAAAACAACAACAACAACAACAATAATAATAATAATAATAATAATAATAATAATACAGAGTACTTAAGCAATTAATATAGAGTTACAGTAACAAATGAAACCAACCAAAACCCTGAAACTGTGTGTGAACGCACCTCAGGAGTGTTTCATCATCGCCAGTGTTTTGCTTGAACAGGACAAACTGACTAAACCTGAAGAGCTGAGTTTTACACTGCTCAAATTCTTCCACTGCTCTCCACACACACACACACACACACACACACACACACACACACACGCGCGCGCGCGCAAACCTCACCTCCTCCTGGCCTGGTTTATAAACTCCGGATAAAAAAATCTAAATAAATAAATAAATAAAGCAAAATAAAAATAAGGGGGAAGGGGGGGGGGGGGGGTTGTGCGCGCGCTCGCTCGCGTGTGCTCGCTGCACTCACAACCTGACGCGTGCACGCGCAGCCGTGCACGCGCACCCTTAATGCCATCTAAACAGTGCGTCGAAAGAGAAACAGAGAAAAAAACAATGCATTTAATCGAAATATATGAAAAATATATATAAAACACCAATTCTGTCCGAGAACCGTGGGTTTATAAAGCACTCTCTAGTCGAGTTTAGTTTTCAATTTAATGAAGAAGAAAAAAATTCAAAGGAAATCTGAAGTTATGTTGCATTTCCTACGTATTAAATTAGCATGTTTACAGTGCAGACAACTTAGCACAAGCTCGGGCAGAAATAACACAGTGACACAGTGTGCTTTCTATTCCACACACACACACACACACACACACATCCTTTTCCGTTTAGCGGGCACAAATGAAGCCTGAACGACCTCCAGGGTTAAAAAGTAATCTCTGTTTTCACTCCAGCTACAAGCTTTAATGGAGCATCATTAAGCAGTGACACCTTGTTCACCTGTAGCCCAGAGCTACAAAAATGTAACACTGACAAGTTTAACCTGTATTCAAGACTTTTACACACACACACACACACACACACACACACAGGTTCTCCAGTCACCTTTCCTGGTGTCCAAAAGTCTCAAAAAACTCGAAATATTCCAGAAAGTTCCTCGACAAAACATCAACATAAACACCACCACTGATCAAATAAACAAACAATGAGCTCAACTCCAACTTCAGCCAGATGTGTGCCCATGTCAAGGTTAAAAACAAGCACTTTCTCGGCTGAAATTGTAAGATTTTTTCCCATCAAATCAACAAAACACCGACCGAGAGGTTCATGCAGACATAGTGCAAATTTGTCTCCTACCTTATTAGAAGCAGCTTTGGCCGACATTTTGATCCCTTCCTCCCTCCCAGTAAAATATCACTGATAGAAAGCCAGTGATGGCTCGAAAACTTCCTCCTCCAGTTTCCTGTGTCCTGTGTCCTGCCCAGCAGCCCTCAGCTCCGGGCAAACTCGTCTCTACTTCTCTGCCCCTTCCCTGGACATGTTAGCGAAACCGGAAATAAATCAATAAATAAAAGACGAGTCCAAAGTTCAGCATCGGGGGCGACGCGTTTTTATAAACACACAAACTTCTGCACTGCTTAAAGCTAACGCTCTATTGTTAATTCCCTTACAGGAAAACCAACACCAAAAACAAGCAAGCGGGGAAATAAACTACAACTCGACGATGTTTCGATGTTCCAGGAGGCGCAGGAGTGATGTGGTTCTCTCCTGAGACTTTCTACACCTCTGTCTTTCTCTCTTTCTCTCCCTCCGTCCTCCTCCTCGCTCCCTCACCTTCTCCGAGCAACAGCCATGACATGTCTGCCCGCCTGGAATGGACCATTCCATTTCGCCCGGATCGGAGGGGGGATCTTGGAAATCAGAGCAGCCCTAATCGCTATTTAAACCAATCCCGAAGTTGATATGCTGATTATCAATATTATACTGGCGTTAATTCTTATTTGTTTCATAATTATTTTGTAAAAACAGATTTTTCTTTTGAAATGATCACCCAGGTAAAAAAAAAAATCCACCCCTCTTTCCTGTAAGTCCTGTGGAAACGATCAACACAGGAACGGATGGGATGGAGAACGATGGGACGAACGAGTTATTGCTGTCTGCATTCATACGACCTTTCTGCTCATTTTCGCAATTTAATATATATTTAAAAAGTTATTCCCAACTTCTAGACAAGACGTTCTCCTATTTGCAGACAACCCCTTTATTTATTTATTTTTTCACATTCCACCCAGAACCTAAATCAATTAGCGTGTTCAAATTAATCAACATTGTTCACTTTCATTTCATTGTTCACACTTCATAAGTCGTTAAGATGCACATTAGTATCAGTAACGCTTAAAAATATTATTAATACTTAACCAAGAACATTAAACGCTACAACAAGATAGCTGCAAGCAGCGAACACTGGGGCCCAAGCACCAAGGTGTTCATGAGGCTTTGCACATTTTGTCAAATGCCTGTACAATTCAGAAATGCAAAGTATTTGCAAAGTTGTTCGTGCTATGCTGTAGATGTAAACACTACAATTCTGAAAGGTTAAGCACTTCCATTAAACCCCAAAAAAGATAAGATGGCTAAAAATGCAGTAGGTCTGACAGTAGGTCTTGCATGTTTTTTGAATTATCTCAAAATTTAAGTAGGTGCAGTGAAATGGTCCAAATGCCGAATTGTTGTGGCTTTGTCAAAGAAATCATTTTTAAAAAAAACAAACCTATGGTTTGATATATTGGTGAAAATATAAAATACTCGACTATTGCACCCCCATCACCAAGCCAATTCAGTTATCCTTACATACCTGGTTATCTGTCAAGATGCTGCACTGTCCTGTCAGATTTACTGTTCAGACATGTTGGTTTTAGGTCCTGGTTAAGGCAAGAAAAACTGTAATAAAATCACTGTTACCTTAGATGCTTGGACCCATAAATGTTAGGTGATAGCAGTTAAAAAATAAACTCGATGTTGTGACTATATGTCACAGATCCCCGCCTTTTGCCAGACCCTATATTAAGAACCATGGCTCTAGATCATGGTTCTAAATTATAAATGAGCTTTAACTATCTACAACGTAGTGAACTCGATATTTATGAAGGCGAGATTTACTGCTTAAGAAAAAAGGATTTGATTTGACAAAGCACTGCATTTTCTCTGTGCAAGCCGTACACTAATTTCACTTTTGGGCTGAAGATTTTCAGCCTATAACTGACCACATGGGAAACCTAACGGCCCATCGCTGCCTTACAGACTACTTCCTATGGTTTTCCGGACCCCCACCCACAGGATGAAGCGGAGCTCAGAACGCAGCTCGCATTGTTTTAAACTCAACAACATGGGCTGTGCTTCTGCAATATAAAATGTCACCTTGTAGGAAAAGGCAACACAAAAAGCATAAAATGTCACAAGCCTCCAAGGACCACCATCAATCAGTCAACGAGACGCTCAAGCTACTTATACGCTTTTTATTTGTTCAGCGCACAAAATAGAAGCACAAAATAGTATCATTTCCTTTCCACAAACAAATACGCCGTCTCCGGGGTTACAGAAACTGCACAGAGATATCCAAGATAAGCTTGGTGTAAAGGAGGAAAAGATTTCCCTTCTCTGTGTGTGGCTCTACAGGAAGTCAAATGCATGGCTGAAAAATAAGAAACTGTCCCACTTTTTGAGGAAGATCAAGAACCCAAAGAACCCATAATGTGTTTTGGGACAAGTGCGCACATACGGCTAATACTAAATGATACAGTTTATCAAATCCAGCTATTGTTGTCGGTCTGAACTGAATAAACATTTCAAGGCTGTTTCAATTGCCTCCTGAACCTCATGTTCTCTGATTAAAGTTGCAATCTGAGTCGTATTTGATAACCTCAGAGGTGCAACGTTAACAAAGATAATCTCTGAAAGCGAGGATACAAAAACCAAAGACATAGCTAGGATTTTAGAGGATTTCAAATATCTTATGATAGCTCCTGTGCGTGGTTAACATAACACATGTACAGCTGATCATATAACCTTTTTTTGCGCTATACTGATGTTCGTAAAAGGTCAAGATTAATGAATCCATATTTCAAATATCAAGAGGAATATTCCCTGAGTTTGTTTAATCACATTTTATTGGCTCCCAGTTGCTATGGCGAGAAGCTCAGGGATATCGAGGTGACAGCCCATGAAGTTTTGTACAGGAGAAAAAGAAGAGTGGATCTGTTTTTATAATATAAAATGTCATTTCCCGCTATTACTAGCAGTGGAACGGTCATGAAGCAGTGGAACGGTCATCTTATTATTTTTTTTTACAAGCTACTATTCTGCTCGTGAGACGGACTTCAGGATGTCACGGACAATCCACATTGTTCTTATTGAAAGGACGAGCTCAGCATTCAGCATCTGCTTTTGTGACTATGCTTTCTGTGAATTTCTAATAAGGCAGGAAGCTGAGCCTAAATCAGCACTTCTGGAATAATTCACAGAAACAGGATGGAGCAGAGCTCAGAATCAGGGCTCACAGGATGAGGTCAGATACCGTCATCAGGGTCAGAAATATAGTGTGTGTGTGTGTGTGTGTGTGTGTGTGTGTGTGTGTGTGTGTGTTTGGGGGGGGGGGGGGGGTGGGGGGGGGGGGGGGGGGGGGGGGGGGGGGGGGGGGGGGGGGGGGGGGGGGGGGGGGGG
>CM074940.1:2702992-2728068 GCA_037576815.1 Pangasius larnaudii
CACACACACACACACACACACCGATATATATATATAGATATATATATATATATATATATATATATATAGATATATATATATATATATATATGCGTGCTCGTTGTAGCCATGTTACAATGTTACAATAAGGCTGTACATGTCAAAGGAAGCGTTTGATTTGGAGCCGGTGTTCGTGGAGATCGCATAGTTGCTGTATGAGGTCAGTGTGTGGAGCCAAGAACAGGAGTGAAAAGCATGACGGAGAACAGTAAACACTCCGAGAGCTGAGATCTGACCGTCTGATTCTTATTAAAGAGGTTAGAGCGAGAGAAATGTCAGAAGGTGTTGATTAGCTTTCTATAACAGCAGCTCTGACAGTAGTGCAGCTGCAGATGACCATTTACGAGTAAATGGTTTGTATTAATGCACTCGTTCTGATACGTTATCGTTTCTATAGTAACAGCTCACAGAGACTTGTTTAGTGTTAATAATAAACAGGTTCCAAAACATGTATAATCATTGATATGGTGAAGATTTTTTTGAGGAGACATTTAGGTAATATTTATGGAAGGAGTCTCCAGTGTCAGAGGATTTTATGCTTTGTGTATCGTTTTTTCGGTAACAAGAGAGAGAAAACGAGAGTTTGGTGAGGGAATGATCTATAATGTTTATAGCTGCTATAATGTAAGTAATAACAAGAACTAACTTGTTTCAAGGACGTTCCTCGTTAACCATTAAACGTAACAATAAATGGGTAAAAAAAGTACAATGTGTTATTTTTTAATAAATAAAAATTGCAGCTGTTGGCAAATTGCTGTGGTATAAGAGGAATAAAACACTGCAGGATGCGCTGTTATTGGAAAATAACCAACTTTGGTGTCATAGCAGTAACTCCACTACTTCACACCACATTCCTTACATAAGATCTCACCTTGTTTTTTTATCTGAGTGCCATAATATTGATTAATCATATAAATAAAAAGGACACTCTGTTTCCACATCCAGGTTCTACTTTTTATGAACAGACACCTGGTATTGTAGGATTCTACACAGAACCTTTAAGAGAATGATGACAGAATGGTGGCTGAACAAATTGAGAGAATTGTTGGTCCAACTAACAAGAACCGATTTCCTACGATTAATATTGTTAAAGTTATCAGCCTTAAACTATTGAAACTACTTTGAAACTAAAGCCAGTGATCAGTGAATGTATTTACTGTAACGAGTGAAAAGAAAAAGATCTGGAAGAACACACAAGCCTACATCGCCATCTCCACTGATCCTCTTCATCTGTGCTGAATTAAAATAGCCATTGACCTTATCTGCTTTCCAGAGGTTCTTTATTGACTCTGGAAATTCTTGCTTTGGAGCTGCGGCAGGGCACAGAGCCGTGTTTCCACTGCTAACCAGAACCTTCTGGAGGTCAGCGGACCGAGCCAAGTAGGGCGTTTCCTCTCAGTCCACCTAAAGCAAACAAGCCTGCTCGCTGGGGAAGAAACAAGGTGATCAGGAAATGCCTTTTAGAAATGACTAAACAACTGAATACTAGGAGTTCTGGGTCTTAATGTGTTTTAAAGAGAAAACTGGGGAGATGCATCAAATCTGCTAATGAATATAGACTATAGGTGAGAAATCTCTAAAGCGACAGTTACAAAGCAACAGCTGACCGTCTTTTTTCATGTATGCATGTGACACAGAGCTGTGATTTCAGAGACAGCAACGTGTGACAAAGCGACAACGTGACAAGCAACATGTGAGCCGAGATTCTCTCAATTCTATGCAAAATAGGCACGACACGATAAAGCGACAAATCCGAATGACTGGCTCGAATGATTCCTCGGATCTATTGCATAGCTCATGTGGTACAACTTTTTTTTTTCACTTTCTCACACTTTCTCACAACTTTCTACCTGCAGTTTGTTCCCATTTACTGTTTGTTGTAAAAAAAAATGGAAGAAAAATGTTTAACTATGGTTTCATCTTATCCTGTAATATACAACCTCTTACTGAATGTGTATATGAGCATTATGAATAAATAGAAAGTGTACATACAGTAGCTAGTGCAGTTAAAAAGTGCTTAACTGGTTAATAACAATCTTTTCCCATTCTAGTGTGATTTCAAGAAAAGACAGCGTAAAAACCTAAACATTTTGATTTCCTGTCCTGAATTCTTCACTTCCTGCATGCCTGGCTACAGGAAGATCCAACATTATATACTGTAGAAAGTATTTCTCCTGTGATTTTGCAATCCACACATCACACTGAAAAGTAGAAGGAAGCTCTGAAAATAAAACAAAATAAAATAAACATGTTTCTGGTTAAATGCAGCATTTGGTTTTATTTATATCCTAAGTTTCCTATAAGCAGAATAGGCCATCATATGTATAAAGAACGCAGTTATCAGTTCTTTTATTTCGTTCTAGCCGGTTTCTGACTAAAGTGTTAGGGGTGGAACGCTGGAGCAGGAATGTAAAAATATTGTTTCTGTTCAGAACAAGCCAAAATGAAAAATAAATTGTTTCTAATCCCGGGCTAGCATGCCCATTCCGGTCTGTGTCCTGTCATCCACCATGAGATGCAACTGAGGATCATTTGGATGAAAAACAGACCTCACTCTTAAAAGCAATGAAGCTGCAGAATAAAAAGAGAAATGCAGAAACATCAGGCAGCTCATCTAATCATCCAGGGCTATACTGACCAGCCGATTTTACCAACACTATACAAAAACCGATTTCTATCATCGCCATCCGACATTTCTCGTATATTTTTTTCTCATCTCTAAAAGCATTAACATTACAGTCATGACTTCACAGCTTTTGTGGAAAGACATCCTACTCCAGGCCTACAGGGAAACAAGACTAATTCACTTTCTAATTTAAATTTCTAATTAACCTTCTGAAGCACAGCTTATCATGAAAGCAGCACAGATACAACAGCAGAGAAACTACAGCGGCCATTTTGTAACCTTTCAGTCCCTAAAGGCACATTGCCAGGCTAACTGACTAGCACTAAAAAAGGAAAGCTCTGCGGTTTTGCTCGGTGAAGTGCTGCGATTCCAGGTTTCGCTCGAGAGCTCGGCTGTGCTCGAGTTCAACGTCTGGTCATGCCACGAGTTTGGATTTGTTCAGCAACAAACAGTTCTGGTACTGTGTAATGATGCATAGGAGAAAACGACACACCAGAAAACAACCCACTTTTCTCAGTTTGCATCTCAGCAGGTTCGGGGTAACAAAATGAACAAAATGTGCCTCTCTTTTTCCAATTAAAAAAAAAATTAGAACTAGTGACAAATTTCAGCAGTTTAAAGACAGCATGAAACAGATATTCAAACACATTTTTGCCGCAACGTGACATATTTCTCTGGCTTTTGACTGGCCTGTTTATTTAACATTTACGGAAGGAGTCTCCGGTGTCAGTTCCTTGTAGCATTCAGTAAATTTTCCTCCACAGGGAAATCAGCAGGAATTTGTGCGTCATGGTTTCTGGGTAACACAACTTTTTTTTTTTTTTAAAGACAGTCTGGTGAGGGAATGACTGTTTCTTGCTGCGTTTCCACAACATTAAATGTTACTGTAAATATAAAAAAGTATGACAGTCATTTATGAATAAAAAACATAATTTTATGGCAGTTTGTTCTGCTATAAGAGGAATAAAACACTTCAGTAACCTACACCATGTCGATGATTATTTTCCTATAACAACATGTCCCCAAGTGGTTTATTCCTGACTTATATCATTTTGATTGTTTTACTGTTTTTTGTAATTGTAAGGAACCTTTGTACACCTTGTATTAAGCATCTTTTTGACATCATGATTTGAAGTGAACTTTTGCACTCAACTGTAAGTTTAAAAAAGCTGCATTTTATGCAATCTAAGCGCCAGCATCTGCTATATCTGAATCAATTTTACTTGACCTTAACTCTGCGTTGTTAGAAATGGTCGCTGTATGACGGCTGCGCTGCATGTGTTGTTTCTAACCGGTCTGTAAAATGCGCTCATGCGACTGAGCGCTGAGATTCCTTTGTTTTATTCACAATGAATGTGTTAGAAAGCAAACAATGCTCCACTAATCTCACAGCATCATTTATTCCATCCAGCGCGGGGGCAGCCATAAATTCTTCATTCCCAAACAATGAGCCCTATTCTCAAACGCAGCAAATAACAAAACACCATTAACAGATCAAACTGTGCTGCTTTGATTTGGTTTGCTGTTTGTATGATAGACTTTTATTTATTCATCAGGATGATTATATGACACCATAAGACATTGCGACAGTTGCAGAGGAAACTGCTCTCAATAATGTGAATGTATGCTTTTACCTAAAGTGTCAGTCAAACATGCACAGGTTGGAGTACCAGCTGAGCAAAGAGACAAGGAAACGAAAACTGTCCTAAATATCAGAATTTCACCTCTAATTTGGCTCTAACTTGTAAGACACTAGTGTCCATATCTTTATTTGTTTAGTGCTCCAAATATCTATACATCAGATCAAGAATATCAGTAGAAATCAAATCAAATCAAATCAAATCAAATCAAATCAAAGAACAGAGGTAGAAATGTCAGCAGAATCAGCTAGGTGTGCAAAATGTGGTTCTGACAGTTCCTCAACCTCAGCTACATCACTCCAGTTCACCTCAGATCATTTATTTTTGGTTAATTTTAATAGTCATGCTCATGTCTGTGATATTATAATTAATAAAAAAAAAATTAACTGTTGGAATATTGCTGCCGTATACTCTAAGTGGAATAAAACACTTCAGTAGGTGATGTTTCGCTGTGGTAACCGTGAACCTTACTGTCGTATGAGAGGAATAAAAACACTTCGGATGCCCTGTGAACCTTTCTGGAGGAACCTGAGAACCACACAGTGTATCTGCATAATTCATATCTGTATTTGCATCTGTTTAGAACACAACATGTGTTAAATCTGAGTAACGTATTTGGTTACATTCCTTCTTGTTAGTGCTTTTTTTTTTTTTTTTTTTTTTTTACAAAAAGTTTGTCTACTATTACTATTTCTTCAAATTCTTCCTTATTCGACATCATTGTATTCGCGTAAACTGTATTTTATTGTTTCTTGCCTTTAAGCTACATGGTAATTAATTGAGAACAAAAAAGTGGTATGCTTTATTAGTTCGCATTTTATATCCCCCACTTTTTTTTTTTTTTTTGCAGTCCAGGATTAAAGACAGCTTTGAGGCATGAACTGTGTACGTGTCATTTACATAATCTGAACGAACCGCCTAGAAATTCAACTTCCTAGTGCCGTTCTGAATATGGAGATTGTTCTGTGCGTAAATATGGACATATCTTGCCTTCCTGGTGAGCAGTGGTCGGTTTACAAAGGTTCATAAGTAAACACTCAAATGAATATGAAATTCAAATAGCATGTAAAGCTGACTGCTTTATCAGACACATACCTCTTGAGGTCACACAGAGGTCATTATGTCCCTGTGTGTGGTATGTGACTTGGCCCAGAGTTTTTATTTTCAGTGTGCTAACTCTCTAACTAAAGTAAATCAGTACAAATTGTAGCGTTTGGGATACAGCGGAGACTGAGAACAAGGAACCTGTAAACTAAGAACTGAGCTGGTGGAGTGTGTTTGAGTTTCTTATCTGTGCTTGTATGCACAGGATATTTACAGTTTCAGAGTAATATCGCACACACCTCAGTGAACATGTGATAACGCTTTACATTAAGGTTCTCTTAATGTAGCACATTAGTTAACATGAACAAACCATGAACTTCAGTATTAACATTAACATTAGCAGTAACCTGAACACCTACCTGATTTTCTTTAATAATAAACCAAATAATTAGCACCTGCATGAACTAATGTTCAAATTACTGACTTAAACTGAACCAATATTTACACCTGAACACCTAAATGTTATCTAAATTAAGAAACATGCTGTCATTTAATTTTTGCTAATTAACGAATATAGTTTTGAATAAAGAGTCAGCGCAGGTGAACTTTGTTCACATTTAAACCAACATCAGTTAATACAAGTGTTAACTTACTTTGTTACTTTTTTAACATTACTTACGGTGTATTAATGCTGAAGTTTATGGTTTGTTGATGTTAACTAACTACTGTGCTGTTATATGAAAATAATGCACACCGGGGTGGTGTGATGCGACACAACGCGAAGCGAAGTGCATTCTTTTCGTATAACAGCTCGGTCTCAAGTGTGTTATTCCACTTATGCCGCAACGATTTGACAACGATTACAATGTTTTATTTATTAATGAATGACAAGTCACACATATTTAAAAGTTTATAATTAGATTTAATGTTGTGGAACATCCAAGAGACAAGTTAGTTCCTGCTTTTACCTACGTTATCGCCTCAATACACAGTGATTCCCTCACCAGCCTCTCTCTCTGCCTCTCTCTCTCTCTCTCTCTCTCTCTCTCTCTCTGTCTCTCTCTCTCTCTCTCTCTCTCTCTCTCTCTCTCTCAAAAAAAAAAAGCAGCTTGTCATTTTACCAAGCAGCCAGAAAGTGTAAACTGCTCTGTCCTGTAGACTTTCCTGAGCTGGGAAACTTTGGCTGTTATGAAGCGCTTACAATGTTAGATTATGTGGAGCGTACTCCTCCGTACAAATCCCTGAGCTGTTCAATACAAACAATAACATGTTAGAGCGAGTGAAATAATACAAACCTGTCGTTCATGTTACAGTCGGAACTACTGAATACAAAAATAACGCACACCTACTGACCAATCAGATTCGAGCATTCAACCGCACTGTGGTATAAATTAGTGAAAAGTGTTTCCCAATATGTTTATGGGACAGTAACCAGTGCTTAATGTAGGGCGATTCCACACAAATGTCAACCTTACAATGGAAAAATAAACTCTTTGACTCATATGTCACTGTATTTAACTTCTCTGCTTGAATTATAGTGAAAACTGCATTGTTTACACATCAAATATATGGAGTACTCTTTCTTGGTCTACATATGATCCTTTCTACAAAAGATCTTACATAGAACATTTAATATTCTTTAAAATTCACAGAGTGGAAAAAAAAAAGTGTTGTCTCCCACAAAAGTTTGTTGGTTTCATGTCACAACCATAACGTTGATAAAATGCTGTCAGTATGCAAGTTTTTAAGATTTGTCAACATATAACAACATTTGCAAATGGACTCTTGTCTTGTCTCTGCTGTGAGACATTGTGCTACCCAAAGTGAGCGCAAATGTCACGTCCATTACGCCGGAATTGCCCAGTACTTTTTTTTTTCTTCTTCTCAAAAAAGAATCCCCCTGAGCCGCCAAAATACAAAGATATCGTATCGGTGTAGTTTATCTGTAAATGCTACAATCAGGAAATGCCTGCATCTCTAAATGTCTTTCTCAGAAACAGTCAGGACTATAAATACTGTTCCTGTGAGACGATCAAACTTGCTCCGACTCTCAACACTAGATACAGCGTTTTTCTGCTGCTACAGTTCCAGCTCATATTGCAAAATAATACAATGCGCTGGATCAAGTGCTATTTTATAAGCTGCTGAATAATGAGTGTGGAAACCATTTTGTTAAAATAAGAGAAACTTTACAATGTGATAAATACAACCAGGATTACTCATGCAGCCATATACTGGCAATATACTAGTAAACTCCTCAAATTAAAAACATTTAACATTCTTTTCATTCATATATCATATTAACCTCCTCCCACTTTTTTCAGGATTAGAGTCTAGGAGCTACTGACAAACCCTATCTCAAACAACTTTAAGACAAATTTTGTCATTATATAAATAATGTATGGACAACATTTTAAATGTATTACATTTTTTAAATGATGCACAACAGATATTAACAGCCAAGTATTAATTTGTCTCTATAAAAGAAAAGAAAAATATTTAATATATGTATAATGGATTTGTGCCTCAGGAAAAAAATGAACAACATATAAAGATATATTAAAACAAACAATGTATTTGTGGCTATTTCTGAAATGCATTTCTATAACAGCGAAATCATTTTTCTGTCATTAAAAATGTTAACTAATGCCAAATCGCGGGTTTTTCGTTTGTGTTTTCAAACAAATATTTAAAAAAAAAAACAAACTACAGAGTATACATGGAGAAACATGTAAGACATGAAAGCTCAATTTATTAAACGTTTAGATCACTGAAGTAAAAATAAGGCCTGAGCCACACATCAAATCTGAAATAGCGTCAAAGAGAGAACATGATTTACGTGCAATGAGGTCACTGGGACCAATATTTTAATTCAGAGAAACAAAAAGTGTAGAGAAAGTGATGACCAGCTAGGATAAAGATAAATCTTACCTATTTTATATGCAATAACACTGTGTATAGTTTGTAGTATATTTGATGGATATGAAAACCACTGAAAACCACAAGGTGGTCACCATGGCGATGTAAGTCGAGTCATTATCAGTATAACAAGGTCAGAGCTGTAGTAAAAGTCTGTAGTAAAAGCCTCTCCCTCGCTGCACTTGTCTTTTGCCGTATTGTAACTCCATCACCTTTGTAGCCGTGGCGTAAAAATCTAATTTGCACAGTCCACAAGTGCTGCAAATCTCCAGCACTGATAGATACTGATTTATTATAAGCCTATTAAAGGTCAGACGTCATTTTCACGGTCAGTTTGAGCCGTGTGAAAGTGAAACCGGAGCTCTGGCAGCTGGATACACACAGGCTGATGGTTTTAAACGCTGGGTTATCGCTCACGTGGGAGTTCAGCCACAGGATACAAGTGTGATTTTGGGTCTTAGAGAATTAGAGAACAACAGAGTACAGGTGTTTAAGAAAAGCCTGTGGTGTCGAGTAACTCTAAGAGCGATAATCATCCTCTCACTATTTAGCTGTGAAGTACAAAAATTCAGTCTAACATTCCTCACTCATGCTCATGCTGTTTTTCTCACACACAGTGAAATTCCGAAGTTTAACCCACTGATGTTTTAGACTCCAGAAAGCCCCTAATCTTTTAGTCAGAGTTTGTGTGGGAAAAAAAATGAAGCAGAAAGATAGCAAATCCACAACAGAAAGAAAAAGAACGAAAGCAAGACAGGGAGGATGAAAGTGATGAGACATGTGACCATGACGGATGACACGCCACTAAAACACACAGACATCCAACATGGAGGAGGAGGAGGAGGAGGAGGAGGACGAGGAGGAGCGTTTCAAACATTCCACTGCTGAAAGTCAAAGTCAGAGCTGGGAACTAACAAAGTACAGTTCCTGAAGAATGTTTTTTTTTTTAATTCAAATATTTGATTATTTTTATTTCACCTAATACGTTAGATTTTTACCTGCTCCGTTTCGAAACAACACTAGGCCTCATTTATCAAGCTGGAGTCACTGTAGGAACAATTACACAAGAAATCTGGTATGCGAAAAATGTTCGTATCCTACTCGTGCTCCTGAGTGTGTGTCAGTTTACATAAAAAAGACTAACTAAAGTAAAACTTGACATAAACTGTGTTGAGTTGCTGCGCTTTTATATACAAATTACACTGTCAATTTAAATCCCTTATTTATTTATTTATTTATTTATTAATTTACTATGATTCCAAGTCAAGCCATTTTCTTTTCGCCTCATTTGATTCACTTCTATTTCACTTTTCAGCACCAGATTTGAACCTTTTCAGGGGTTAAATAATAATGTTACACTGTTAAATAATAGGCCTGTATATTTTTATTGTCATAGATGTGGGTCAAAATAACTTTCACATTTAACTCTGAGAAAGTCTTTTTTTTTGTTTGATTGCTCATCATTTTAGCCTTTTATGGAGTTCTGTGGAAAGAAGCCTTCAGACACTTTGGTTTTTGTCATTTAATATACATCCAGTGCATATATCCACTTTAAATTTACACATAGAATGTCTTCTTATAAATATGGACAAAAAGTATGCATTCATAAGCAGAAAGAAAAATATGTTGAATTAAAAAAATTTAATTGAAAGGGAAGATACACTTTTATTTTCTGAGAGTGAAGAAAACGTGACAGAATGAACTTTCCAACAACTGTAACAAGACATGCTCTGCTGGACACGGGGACACACACACACACACACACACACACACACACACACACACATGTACCTGAACCCTGCAGTATAACATACACTTGCCACACAAAAGAGCTGGTGTATGATTACATTAATTACATCTTAGCTCAGGGCTCATGTTAGACTGATATTTGATAGATATGTTGAAAAAGGTCCAACGCTCTCCACATAAGAGTCTCTCTGGTCTCTTACTCTTAAATTCCTTAAAATATCAAACGCATATTTTAAGGGAAAGTCATTTTAGAGTGAATTAATGTTAAAATATATCATGTGCTTTGTATTTTAACACTGTGCACTTTTAAAAGCTAAACAGGACAAGCTCAGATTTCCTCCAAAGCGAAGTCTTTCCAAACAAAATGGCTGCATTGTACTCTACACTGTGTGTTTGCTAAATTATTTCCAGCCCAGTACACACCAGGCTTTCTATAGAAGCCCCTCATGTGTGTGTGTGTGTGCGTGTGTGTGTGTGTTTCTGAGTTCAATGAGTGTGTGAGAGTCTGTAAGAGTGTGTTATCTGATGTATGTAGCTGAAGGATGAGTAATTACAGAGGAGGGGAGGCTTCTGGGAAACTGTTGGCTCAGCACAGCACTGGCTTTCCTAACCAACGCCCTCCACCCCACACAGACACACACACACACATACACACATAAGCATAAACACACACACACCTGTCTCTATCTACACACACTCATTAATGTGATTGAGATTTCTGGAAGCCTGTTGATCCAGGTTCAGCCTCTTTACATTCACCAGCACAAAAACTGATCCCTGATCAGCCCCTTTGGGAGACTGATCCCTCTGACCTCTGGAGGTCACATCATGCTCAGACTGTATGTGTGTGTGTGTGTGTGTGTGTGTGTGTGTGTGTGTGTGATCCACTCCAGTCCCAACTCACTGAATGATTTAGACGTGACTCGGCTCAGGCGCTGGTCTCCTGCACACCAACATTCCACAGCTATGAGACACTGACCACTGCAGCAGCGCTTCTCCACTGGGCTTACCTCGTTTTCCTTTTAGCATTGACTTAGCATAAAGACACATCATCGACAGGTTTACTGAGTTGTGGACATTTTCTGATAGCTTTGGTTATAAAATCTGATTGACTGAGCCACATTCAAAGCCTTTAAATCACTGATCTTTTTTTTTTTTAAAGCACTCGATTCGGTCTGCTGAAATACTTCGGTCCTCAGGTTGGTGACCTTTGACCTAGAACCTACTTAGTACACTCTTACATTACTTTAATCCTGTCGGTCTATTACTTAAAACTCAGATTATTTTTAATCTTCCAGATGAAGATGGCAGAATGTATTAGACTGATTGAAAATGATAAAGATAAAAATGAAAATGAAATGGTTCCTCAAATGAACATTCTCTTCCAATTGTCCAGAGATCGTGAGAGCGAGAGAGCAAAGAGGGCAAAACTGGCCATACTCTCTGGGTGGGAGGCGCATACTCTATGTCTCCTGTCAATCACAGCAACACTAGACAATCATGGGTGTCTGTGTATGAGGAAGAGGGTAGACAGTGCTTTCCTCTGAGTGTGTTACGCTGCCTTGTGACGGAGCATGAGCAGCAGTTTGAAAAGATGCGGTTGGTTAGCTTCATGTGTCTCAGATTGGTAGGTATCATACAAAAATTGGGGAAAATATATATATAGAGAGAGTCGGACTTGCAACACGAAGATGAACCTGAAGGTCGTGGGTTCGAGTATCAGGCCGGCAGGGATTGTAGGTGGGGGGAGTGAATGACCAGCGCTCTCTTCCACCCTCAATACCACGACTAAGGTGAGACCCTTGAGCAAGGCACTGAACCCCCAACTGCAAAAAAGGCTGCCCATTGCTCCGGGTGTGTGTTCACTACTGTGTGCACTTGGAAAGTGCAAAGTCCAAGTATGGGTCACCGTACTTGGCCACAAGACACTTCACTCACTATTATGCCCTCCTCTGTCAAAATTAGTTTCTATTGGTTTCGATCAAACTACAGGAACTGGAACCTATGGTGCTAGAATTGGCCAAAAGGTCAAAGACTAAACTTCTTCCGTAAAAAAATTAATTTCCTAAAAGCTACGATTAACAATCATCTAATCATTCACACCAATTAAAATGCCTTACTGCCGTCCAAATTAGAGCACAATAAAGAGACAGAGAGACAGAGTGTGAGCTCGTGTGTAAGCCTCGATGGCTCGGCTAATCCCGGCTTGGCGGCGGTGCCCAGATCAAGCCTCATCAGCGTTAGTGGCTCTTTTTTACATCATCTCACCAGGTCACTTCTTCCAGCTAATGCCTCCTACAACAGGCTGTAATGCCATGTGATTATCCAACGCTGCTGTAATGCATTCACGGCTTTCAAATCCAGAGAAAGACCCGGCGAGTGGGCGGAGCTTGAATGCGCTTCCCTGATGAAGTCAGCAGAAATGAGGTCTGGGCTCTGAATGGAGATCTAAGCCAGGCACTGGAGTGTGTGTGTGTGTGTGATGGTGTGTGTGATGGTGTGTGTTAGTATGTGTTGGTGTGTGTGCCTCAACCAAGTGAGACACGATGGAGAAATGGGGCCACATGATGTGGATTTGTGAGAACTCACACATTTTTTTCAGGAGGAGATTCTGTTCACAGCATTTTTCTGTGCTCAGGATGCCGAAATGATTCGGATTAAAAGGCTGTAATTCTTTTATAGCTTCTAGATATGAACAATATTGATAAAAAAAATCAATCGATTTTGAACTCTACACCTTAGGCATACACTGATAAAAGTTTCAGCAGGGTAATGACCAATAGAAATATCATTTTGCCTAATAATCACGAGGCAGATGAAGAAAAACATGAGGTTGTTATTGTTTCTGCCATGTAACACAATGATCTTCATTCCTCATCAGCTTTAATTTGAGAGAAAACATCATCTTAGCAAGAATGAATGTTTTAGCCTAATTTGTAATGTTACGCTGCACATGTGTCAGGAGAAAAAAAATAGCAGCAGCAACAGCAGCAGTATCAGTCCTCTGCACATTGATGGTTGCATCAATTTCCAAGGCAGCAGCTCTAAAATTAGTCTCCGCAGTGTCCCTAACAAGGGCACAAGGGCGTCTCACGGGGGCAGACGGGTTCAACATTCTGATCACTGAAACATTCCTAGCACATTCCACACTTTGCCTTTAATTCCATCAGACTATGAGGGATGCCAGAGATCCCAGGGGGGCTTCACTTACTGGCTCACAGACAGAGAAAGAGAAGAAAAAGGAAATGAAAAACACAAGGTGCTGTTTTTTTCTCCAGGTCACAAGACATGCACCGATAATATGAAATAAAAAAAAACATCTTCAAGAAAAACCTTTGAAGCCTTTATTTTATTTTGGCACATATACATTACAGTACAGTGAAATTCTTTTCTACACATATCCCAGCTTGTTAGGAAGCTGGGGTCAGAGTGCAGAGTCAGCCATGATACAGCACCACTGGAGCAGATGTGGGCAAATGTGTGAAGTGAACCCCAGACCACTGGGATGGCTTCTCTGGACCGCTCTAGAGCTTGGGAACAGCATTCACACTCCAACAAATGTACTGAACTCTTGGTTAAAAGGACCATTAAAAGGAATTATAGAATTCTACAACTCAGAGTTCATCCACAGGAACATCTGACTGCTTTTTGCATATTTTTTTCAACATATTTGACCTCAAACCCAATCTATATAATCAGAATCCTCCGGAAGAAATTAAGCATTTTTTTTAATTCAGCAGTATTACAAAAGTAAACAAATCACCTTCTAGAGACCACATGTATGCAAGACGAGACTGTCTATGGCACACAAACGTTTTTTTTTTTTTTGACAGAATACAGAACGCTGCTGCATGATATTATTTCAGAACAACATATGAGTCTCTCAGCTTCAGAAGACACCAGGAACTAACATCTGGCTGTGTCTGAGTCTTTGTGTGTGTGTGTGTGTGTGTGTGTGTTCCGTTCCTGTGTGTGTGTCAGTGTGAGATGAAAGCTTTAGCACTAATCAGAGGGACAGGTGCTCAGAGATCAATAGTGCTATGAGCTCAAGAGCAGTCAGGCATCAAGCTTTAATCAGCGACATTAATTCACTTCCATTATCCCAAGCTCAGGCCTCTCTCTATTGCTTTTCTCTTTTCACATACACACACACACACACACACACACACACACACACACACACGCACACACGCACATTCCTGATAAGGGAGTAGACTTCCACACCTCGAGTTTCTAAAAAGTAGCATTCTTTATTCCTGTATTATCTGCCACCCACAAAAATCTCACTGATGTTATAGACATGTGAACAGACTTCTGGGGAAAAATTCCTCAGGATGAATCCAAACAAAGCCGCTGTTTTCTACACCGAGGTTAAAGCAGATAAACAGAAACAACATGAACGAGGAACGAGAGAAAAAAGACGAGGGCAAACGAGATAAACAGTGAGGTAATAAAGCAAGCAGTGATATACTGAACTCTGACTAAAGCCAGAAAGGATCATAAATCTGCACACCCTCAAATCCTCTACAGCAGTGTTTATGGAGGAAAGCCAACCTCCATTAACGATTCCTGACCAGTTAAAATACGTCTCCGAGCTCTAATAAGAAAACAATCCAAGCTCCTGTGCAGTCAATTATTCAATTATTAGTTGTTTTAATTCATATTAAAGTAATGTAGAATGTAATAGGTTGTTTTTTTTCCCATGTACACGTCTAACAACAAAGTGATTGGCTCTTTTGATCAACGGGTGCGACTTCCTGTAACACAACCACCCCAAACATCCCTCTCTGCATTCTTAAGTTTGGGTTACACATGCAGAGGACTAACAGATAATCCCATCTTTTTCAAATTTTGCTGGCTGACTCGCTGCTGTTCTGCCAGTGGGTGGGGAAAAGGTGTTGCTCCACCTCTAAACATATATTCTCTAAGGTATAACAACCATTATAACATAATGGCATGTGCATTTCGTAAAATTTGAAGAATTTTCTGAGGATGTTTTTGGCCCTACATTCCTCTCAACCAGTGTTTGTTTTCATTTGGTTCATTTAATTCTGTGCAGCACAAAAACCAACCAAAAGTGTCAATTTTGCACTGATTCAGACTATGATTTTGATTCAGACCATGATTCACTCCTGTTTTCTCTCTCTCTCTCTCTCTCTCTGGTAGTCACACACACACACACACACACACACACACACACACACACACACACACACACACACACACACGACAATCTCTTTTCATAAGCTCAGTGTTTTATTAAAAGAAAACAAGGCTGGAGTCTGGAGGAAAGTGCACCTAATCCCTTTAAACAGCAGGAAAAAAAATTCACTTCTGAAGCATGCTGAGCATATAAGCGAGAACAAGGAACGTCTCTGACACACCTCACACTCTGTCTGTGAAACACAATATATCCGTCTTCTCCGGCCCTGGAGAGTCAGCATGTGTGAGGCAGGTGTCAGATAAAAGGAATAATGTCTCACGTTCTCTGTGGACTGAAAAAAACAACACCACACAGCAATTCTCTCCATCTGTTCATCCATACCTTTCCAGCGTTCTCCAGGAATTCTCTATCCACCTCGTCTGCTCGTTTCATTTCCTGTTTGCATTCACCTGTCCCTGCGTTTTCTCGGCCACTTAAGAAATACGACCGTGCCTCATCTTCAACTCTGAGATTAACTCTGCTAATTTACAGCCACCTTCAGGGTTCACTGGTTAACTCAACAAATCTTTCTCAACACACTCATCTTTCTCAAAACGTTCCCTCAGCATTGATGAAGGAACGTTTTCACCAGGAAAGGAAACACAAACAACCCTATGTTTTGAGTGTGTTAATTTCAGTAATTTGCGAGTAACAAAATTTTACGGGAAAAAAGAGCTAAAAGTAGCATCTCACTGGCTGAGCTCCTGATAAACTCTTCGCATAAAATCAGTTCATCCCACAGCTGGTACTAAAGGCTGGTTTATACTTGGGTGACATTGTTTACATTGTTTACTCGCCTGCATACTTTATTAACATCTAGAGGATTAAAAGCAAAATCCACTAGATAGCATGTCAGAACCGAAACCTCCCTGTCTGTCCAAGTCGAACTGGAAAATGTTCAGCGGTTTCATGCGCAGCGATGTTAAACACACTGACGAGCTCTGTCTTTCTTTAAAACCTTCTGCCATCATTGTGACTGCTGTCATGATCTGTCCAAAGTCTAAGTCCAAAACTCTGACCTTACATTCAGAAGTATTTACTAATCTAGAAAATCCAGAAGACTGGAACGCAAAAAAAAAGGAGTTTTTGGTAGGTTTTTTAAAATTCAAACACTAACTCTAATAGGAAAACTGCTTAGCGTTAGTTCTCTATGAAGGTCTAAAATAGTACACAAGCACTATTCTGCCCCGAACATTTAAATTCATATTGCACCTTGCGGACATGAAGCATTAACTTCTGAGGAAGTGCACAAGAGGACACTCCAAACAACCGCAGCATTACTTATCCTTTTTTTATTCATTAGTATTGTATTATTCTTCTGTTATACTTCTTGCATTTGCATTTCATTCAGAAATGACCCATGAGAGAGGGTTTGTGCTTGAGCTGCCAGTGTGAAAAGGTGCTATAGAAACTTGCCACTGGAAATAAAGCGGCAACCTTAATGCTTCAATATTCTTGAGTTAGGTTCTGAAACTAAATAAAGACATTGTCTAAATGAGCTGGACACACACACACACACACACAGAAAATCCCCACTGGCAGTTTCCGTACCTACTGACTCGGTTAATTAAATCTCCCAGCATCTGCTCGGCCCGAGCCAGTGGTGCCTGAACCAGCGTCATTACCAACACCAGGCAATGAGCCGCAACTCGTCTTCTCTGAAGCACACCTCTAATAGTGTCCTTTCCCACCACCTGCTTTATGATGTCTGAAAAAGAAAACATTACTGAAACCCCAGAAATGCAAAAAATGGGGACATTGAGATGGCTGTATTAAGCTAGCATATTAATAAAAAAGATGATGGACTGGATCCATTTTAATTTCATTTACTGCAGATCATGATGACACGTCTCCGGTTGTGTATATTTATTATACCATTGCGTTAATGTGCAAATTAACCATTTCTCGTTTCCAGTTCTGTTCTGCAAATAAAGGTTTGCCACATCAATAATCATGATAGCGTGCTGTTTAGATTCTCCATAACGATGCCATCATGAGCAGACACGGATGTATTTTTACATAAAGAATAAAACATTCGGAAGTTTGCTGTTATAAGAAAAGAATCAGCAATGGGTTTGTGTGATGAAGCGGAGTTACTATTACTACACTGAAGTGTTTTTTTCCTCTTATACCACAGCAATAATCTTTATTTATTAAAGAATGACACACTTTTCATCCATTTATAGTTACACTTAACATTGAGGAAGGTCCACGAAACAAGTTAGTGAGAACAAGAACTTGTTTCCTGGACGTTCTTCAAAGTTAAATGCAGTTCATGTTACCAAGCAAAGTGTGAACTACTCTGACCTGAAGATAATCGAAAAACTTAGATACAGCTTTACTTCTGGCCGTGCTAAATAAACGTTTCCTCACAAAAAACCTCTTCAGTTCAACAAAAATATCGAGCATCCAGTGTACAATTTACTAATAGCTGTCACTGTAGAAACGATAATGTATTAGAACGAACACAATAATATAAACCTGTGATTTGCAGCTGCGCTCCTGTCAGAGCTGCTGTGAGAGGAAATGAATCAAGACCTTCTGACCAATCAGAATCCAGAATTCATCAGCGCCATGGTGCAACACGTCTGGCTAAATTGCATCTCAGACGTGATTTGAGAGACGACTGTATTTCGTAAATGTGTCAGTGGGCAGCAGGGTCAATGATGTTATACCTAAAAGATATTCACATAATTTGTGAACATTTTGGTGGAAGCGTTAGGGAGTGATTCCTCAGCGGTGAATCGAGTCAACACTCACTCAGCAACTCGGATATGAGCTAGAGAAAGCATACAAAGTGTTTACTTCAATCTGTTTAACAATTTACAATCACACCACGTGATAACCAGCAGAAAAGAAAAATGTTTGGAGATTTGTTCTCATACGAGAGAAATCCTGGTGAGGAACAAGAAAATCGAGGACTCTCCTGGAGGAAAACGTGCAGTTGTGTGTGTGCGTGTGTGTGTGTGTGTGTGTGTGTGTGTGGAATGTCACGGTTGGGTGTTTGTGTGGATTTGTAGGTCAGGGGTTGATTTAGAAACAATGCAACAGCAATCTTTTAATGTTACAGCATGACAACATGGAGAGAAAGCGTGTGTGTGTGTGTGTGTGTGTGTGTGTGTGTGTGTGTGTGTGTGTGTGTGTGTGCTGAACCTGGTAGGGAATGGATGTGTGTTTTTGGTGGTAGAAAGTGGGGGAAATCTGCCATCTTCTGGCCTCGGTGAGAAACTCAGCCAAGTTTCCAGGATACTTGTGTTTATACTCTCTCTAACTTAGTAAGGACCTTCCACTGACTTCATTAATGCAAAATTATTATTACATTATTACTGTAGCAAATTAAAGCTATGCTACATCTAAACCTAAACTAAAACTTAACCCCAGTAAACAGAAGGAAATAATTTTGTCTATTTTATTTTTTCAAATAAAAGCATATTTTTGTGAGAACATTTGAAACTATATTATCATTGTGAGGTCCTTTTTGGTCCCCATAAAGCACTAAATACATGCACACAAATACACAAATACACAAATACAATGCCAGTCAAAAGTTCAAGAAAAAGGCTCAAGTTAAAATCCTCTAGAATTGGAAAGTGAGACTTGGGTCTAACTGAAAGGCTGAACAGGAACAAGGGATGCTGGGAAATTCGGTATGTAGTCTAAGGTTCTCACTTATCTAAACTTATCTCAAATGAGGGAATCTTGGAATTACGTCATTTTCACCCTCTGTGCGTTTGAGCTACGAAATGGAGGAAAAACATGGACAACGTCTTTTGCTAGCAACAAGCTAGGCAGCTAAAAGGTTTTAAAACTTCGTCCACTTTTGGCATGTGGCTGTTTGCGTGCACTCGCATGCTGTAATGTTCTGAGAACAGGTACAGACGCTAAGCAGAGACCCGTAAAATAAACAGAGGGACACAGGAAGCAGTTTAAGAGGGGAAGCGAGGATGTGTTCGCTGAAATAACAGGCTCTGTGAAACTCTGGCGTTAAAACTCCACTGTTTGCACGAGTGAGATGAAACCTTGCTTTCTTCCTCTCTCTTGAAGTTAATAAGACAAAAAAAAAAAAACCCTACTCACATGATAACGTCCTGAAAACTGAAAATGTCACTAGATCTCTGACTGTTACAAAGCACTGACACTGGAGACTCCTTTCACAAATGTTAAACAAACATCTCCTCACAGAACACTTCACCGTATTAATTTTTTTTTAAACCAGTTTATTATTAAATTTTGATTATGTGGTGTGTGTACACCTTATAAGTCCCTCTGAATGAGTTGTTACTATAGCAACGATAACGTATTATAAAGAGCATATTAATATAAACCTGTGATTTTGGAGCTGCGCTACTCTTAGAGCTGTTGTTACAGAAAATTAATCAACACCTTCTGACCAATCAGAATCCAGAATTTAAAAGTCCATATGTTTCCTAGCTAGATATTGTCTGAAAGTTAAAATCGCTCCACTACCGAGTAAAAGTGTGTGCTTCTTAATTTAATGGTCTGTAAGAAGTAATCTCAGGCTGATACATAACATTTTTTTTTTAAACAATTTAACTGAACAACCTCCTAACTGGAATGAAGAAATGCTTATTCTTTCGCAGAAACACACACAGCTAAATACTCATTTTAGTAATATCGCATAATAACAAAATTTTGGTTCATCATCCCCTCTCAACTTTAGATAGCAGTGTTTGTGCAGCTTGTGTCATATACAAAAATATAGAGTTTGCAGCTATATGTGGATATTTTAATCTCACTGAATAGATAAAGATTTCTAATGCAAGTCTCTGTAAAAAAGTCTGACACAATAACTCCTTCTAAAGCTCTCTGTCCTTCTCTTCTGTCTGCTCTTCATTCTTTCTGCTCTCTTCTTCCTTCCACCCTGTCCCTTATCTTTCACTCTTATGAAGCCGCTGATAGAGGACGAGAATAGCAGCGGTGATCCTAATGGAACACAGCGGAGGACCTGGAGACACACACACACACACACACACACGTGCGCGCGCACACACACACACGCACGCACACACACACACACACACACACACGTGCGCGCGCACACACACACACACGCACGCACACACACGCACACACACACAAGGACACGTATGCACACAACTGATCCTCCAGTCACTGTCACTATCTTTAAATAAACAAATCTATAAATAAAGTGTCTAAGAATAGCAAAAGACAAGGGTCAGGACAAGCTCCCCTGAGGCGGGTCACTTTTCTCTCTCTCTGTCTCTCTGTCTCTCTCTCTCTCTCTCTCTCTCTCTGTTTAGTTCAACGCAGCTGAGGTGCAACATAAAAGACAAACATGAGATCAGGAAGTCTTATCACTTAAAGGAAGATTTTCCATCATGTCTCTGCTGATAGATCACTTCATGTGGTTCTGTAATGGTTGATTGTTATATTTTGAAGTTATTAAAAAGACCTTTAAACTGTTTTCTGTGGCATTTGAATAATAATGGTGACCTTGTGGATACAATCTTTGGGTTATTTAATGGTGATTTAATGGATTAAATGGACTTTGGGAAAACAAGAAGGTACATATTATACAGTGTATATATATATATATATATTTATTTATGTAAATTGTGGAAACAATTCAATTACATGCATATTGATTATGTATAATATTAACATCAAAACAACATTACATCAAAATTATTTAAATATTTAACTGCATCTTAATGGAACGTTGTCCACAGTATATGCACACAGCGTAATCCTACAAGCTCACTATCAGTTTACAGTTTCTTGTCTTTGAGTTCTCGAGACTAAACTACAAACTATAACCACGAAATCACCATCAGAGGCCAAACAGCTTCTTGAAGCACTTCAGAAAAACCATCATGAAGAAGAGAAATCCATTACTATTTCCATTACTATTTTTATTTTCAGCATGATTGGCTCGGTTTTAAGGCAGAAAGAAAGTAATGATGTGATAAACGAATGTTTCTTTGCCACAAAGATGATTAATTCTCGCACCCTGTTCAGAGAACCAAACTGTAAAGAAGCCCATCTCGCATTAACCACGAACACGAACAACACCCCTCTCTGTGTCTGTTAAAAAATAACAACATACAAATCATTCTTCTTCTCCCCTCGGCTGGCAAAACCGTGTTTCCATAGCAACAGAACGAGAGACTCGAGACCCCCGGCATATGTGGAATCAGACATGGCTCATGCGTGTCATGTGTGAGAGTCCAAACGCTTTGCTGGTTTAAAGGGGACTGTTCAAATTATTACTAAATTATTATTTCCTTAATTTTTATTAAAAAATTTACACAATATATTTCAGTATATTAAAAAAAATCCCTTCTCAATAACAACGGATTGAGCAATGCTTTTTTTAGCAGTAGATATTTATAATCATTATAAAATTACTTCACTGTCGTCCTCACACTCGACTACACGTTTATCCATTATTTATTCACACATGACGTCATAACGTTGCAAAAGGGACAACCGTGACATCACAAGCCCACCAGCTGCTCTCCGTGGTGCTGAAGTTACATCGGGCAGGAGTCAGGATTGAGGCTAAATGAGTGTCGCTGAGAGCCGAGTGACTGAACAGAAGTCTCTCGTTTCACAAACATTTTAAGAGATAATACACACTCTAGTGGTCGGTGTAGACTGAAGTGAGATGTCTTTCTGCTCTTTAAAAAAATGTACGTTTATACATACATTTTTTTTCTCTCTTCGGGATTTAAACAATCCATTATAAACAGTATAGAGCATCATACACCACCTACACACTTCCCGAGTCATTTCTTGGCCTGATCTCTTGTGATCTCTTAGGCCAGGGATGCATCAATACCATTTTTCAGACTGTGCACAAGTACATGGTTTTCGTACTCATCGATACCAATATGGATACCAATCAGAAAGCCAAAATGAGAAACCTACACTATATGGCCAAAGGTTTGTAGACACCTGACCATCACCATATTCAATTCAATTTTATTTGTATAGCGCTTTTAACAATGATCATTGTCTCAAAGCAGCTTTACAGAACATAAGAAACAGAAAAACATGCAAACAGTCCTAGATGTTAGACAAAATTGTGTGGTTCTTCATATGTGGTTCTTCCCCAAACTGTTGCCACAAAGCACACAATTGTATAGAATGTATTTGGTATTAATCAATCTGGGGCATCACAGAATTAATTTTATTTTATACTCAGACACAAGTGCATTCACTAGCTACATTAATTAACTTGGCTTCAGCAGGGTTGCAGTGGAAAAGAGCAGGTTTTGACTCACTTCAGAAAAGTGCTTCTGTACAGCTGTAAGTAAAGTACGTTCTATTGTCTTCATTGTGTCTGAATCCCTTGGTGTCAATAGCCAATAGCAGCTGATCATCAAGAACAACATACTGGGTAAGAGCTAGACATTTTTCTCACCTTGTCAGAGTTTGCTGCAATGTTTTATCAGGTTATCAGGTATCAGGTTGCAGAAAAATGCTGTAGTTCTTCCTCTTGAGATTTTTACACAGCACAGTTGCTTTGATTGCCATCACTAATTGGGAAATACTCCCAGATAATTGTCATTGAGTGTAGCCTGTTCATTAGCGCTACAACGTACACTAGTCGTATAGTATCAGATGTTGGTATCGGAGCATTTTTTTGAGTAAAAGAAAACCAGCATGTGATGCCAGCAGCGGTATTGATGAATCCCTAGCTCTGGTCCAGAGGCAGTAGGTTTTGGTGGTGTATGATTACACTACTTACAGCTTAAAATCAAACTGGAAACATGTGAGCCCGATGTGCATTAAAACCGATCTAGAGTCAGATTTTCATCACTCAAACATTTCACTAAAACCTGCAACTAAACAGCAATTGACCAATCGTGGCTAACCATTTCTTAAGGGATAACTTACAGAAGAAATTTCTATATCCTTATCTTTGACTTGCACATTTCCTCATTCCATGGCCTGGAGAAATTCTCGTTTACAGCTGGCTGTCTGGTCTGCAGTAATGCGGCATTCATGGCCGAGAAGGAAATTTCTGACCTCTAGCCGTGATTCCAACTCGGAGTTCAAAGCCGGATTTTCTCAAAAGCTCCAATTTCTCTGAGTTTGAATTCCATAACTGGTCACTGTAACTACACACAGGAATAAACATTCAGGACTTCATAACCGAGCGTAGCTGAGAGCTGATATCCGATAGCCCAAGATTTTAGAGGTCGGAATGACATTTTATCTGTTTCGTAGTCTCAGGACTCACTCAGCAGGCCCCAAATCACTACTTTTACTCCTGTAACTGATACATTTGCTCTTAGTTTTACCTTATTTTAAAAATAATTTATAGCAACTACTGAATAATATACACAAAGATGTGAATAAGTGAATAATATTGAGGTGTTAAACATTCAAGGGCTGTTTGCGAAACTGATGTGTTGATAAACTTTGTAAACAAAAAAAACAAAATGGCACCAAACTCTATACACTGAAGTCTGGATTTGAACATTTTCCTGGATAGAGTTTTTGTGCTCCATCTACGTGGCATTAAAATGGTGCTGTAGATACGATGTGCTCTTTTCTATAGACGTTATGCTTTACACTAGATTTCTGTCCAGTGATGCCTGTGTAAGTAGTAACTGAGTAGAGCAGCAACACACACACGCACAGCACACACACACACACACACACACACACACACACACACACACACACACACACACACACACACACACACACACACACGCATGCACGAGATGTGATTAAAGACCACTCTAAACCTGTATACCGAGGCCTTCATCTTTATGGCAGTGAGACATTACTGTCCCACAACACTAATGGATTCTCTTTATCTCGAGTATCTTTGAAGAATTTATAGGAGGGTTTAATGGATGAAGTGTGTAGAATGTACAGGAAAGCAGTCTGGCTCAAGCACTAAGCTATTAATTCCTCAGCTAGTAATTTTGTAGACTGTGCTCTGATTATCTGAAGGTCAAGAGGGTTTGACATTAGCAGCAATTAATAAGCACACTGTCTGTATGTGAGTCTCACTAAAATATACACAAGACTCTTCACACGTATGAAAATGTCTAATTTAGATCTAGAACTATCTAATAAATAAATAAATTTAAAAAATAATAAAAAATGATATATGTTTGGATTATATCTGCTTCGAGGCAGCACGTTGCTCTCATTCACTATGTGAGGAAATCACACTTAGCTGGAGAGGTTTTAGACGTCTTTATGCAGACTAACTGTTTTTACCACTGTGTTTGTTAAACATGATCTATGCAGAAAGACTACTTGAAAATAATCCACACCGAGGGTGGTGTGATACGGCACATCGCGAAGGTTCATTAATGTTGTGAAACGCCAGAGAGACTCCAGGTAGCTCCTGTTCTTACTTACTACGTTATAACAAAGATAAACATTCATTCCCTCAACGAGACTCCTTCCATAAATATATAATAAACGTTAAATAAATGTCTCCTAACAAAAAAAAAAAAAAAAAACTTCACAGCATCAACGATTATACAGTTCACTTTGTTCAAAAGCATGTTTTTCAAATCCGTTACTTGTTAGTCTTAGATTATGTGGAGCAGCCGCTGTATAAGTCCCTGTGTATGAGCTGTTACCATAGAAACAATAACGTATCAGAACAAGCACATTAATATAAATATAAATTTATGTTACAGCTGGAACTACTGTTCAAGCTGTGCAGTTATACATAATTAATGCACACCTTCTGACCAATCAGATTTGAGAATTTGACCATGCTCTGGTATATGATTTATAGGTTATTTATTGGTTAGAAACTAATTTTTCCTCTTTATTTTAAATATTTGCCAGCATTAAGCTCCAGTGTGTGTGTATATGTGTATATATATATATA
>CM074940.1:2735160-2742660 GCA_037576815.1 Pangasius larnaudii
CTCTCTCTCTCTCTCTCTCTCTCTCTCACACACACACACACACACACACACACACACACACACACACACACACACCACCCTCCTTTCTGTATCTTATTCTCCTTTTCTCATTCTCTTACTGTAGACCGCTACAAATTTCAGGTGATGTGATTTGAGAAAAAAAAAAAAAACTTGCATCAGCAGCTGTATAAAACAATTATGGTGACCAGAAATAAATCTGTGTTAAAATGCCATAGCTACAGAAATTAAGGTCATTAGGCAAATGAGGAGTTTTTACACTTGTAATAATACCTGTAACATTAGGATTCGTAGAATGAAAAAATTGATTAAAATAGTGTACAGTGCGGGAGGGAGAGAGAGAGAGAGAGAGAGAGAGAGAGAGAGAGAGAGAGAGGTAAAAAGAGCATGTCTTTTGTTATGGTGGATCCAGTATGGTGGATCGCAGTTGTAGTCCATAACAAAGCTCAAAGAACAGGCAAGCAGCATCAAACTAGGAATATCCACAACTGAAAAAGAAACCAGAAAACACAAACACCGAAACTTGGAAGACGTCTTGGTTGTAACGACTGATCAGACTTTGTAACAAACCAGAAATGAATAGACATTCTAATCAATGGGGTAACAACACAGAACAGGTGGACATCAGGCTTGTATGATATTACACCGCCACAATACTCAGTGACTTTATTCGAATCTGGTATTAGAAACGCCTGTGGGAGAAATTGTGTTATTTGGAAGAGAGAACACGAACTTGGAGGAAATCGCAGGCAGTGGTCACCTTCAAAGCTATTACTGGAAACATGTGCAGCATAACAGATGTAACTCCAGTGCACTCAGTACAGCAATCAAGCCTTTGGTGGCTTGGAGCACGTTGGCGTTCCAGTCCTTCTGTCGATGATTTTGATGATCATTCTCATTACCTCTAGTAAAACTATGCAACCTCAATGACAGCCTCGAAGGCAGCCAGTGCCTGCTGTTTCTTCTTCAACAAATGAGAGAATAACTTCACCAACTTCTCAACATGCCTCATTTTAACACATGAACGTTGCTCTGATATGTATTGTTTTTCATAGTATTATGACTTTATAATATGACTTTTTTCCCTCAAAATATTTCTACTTTATTCTCGATATATGGCAGCATTTTTTTCTCATAACATACGCCATTGACTAATTTCTTGAAATAGTATGACTTTATTTTTGTATCTAGTTTTTTTTTTTAAACAGTGGCCCTAAAAATACCATTGTGAAAGAAGTAATGCACTAAAGGATCAAGTGTTTTTAGAAGTAAAACACTGCAACTCTTTTGAGACGTGAACTCCATCAATGTTGCATTAGGGAGCCCAAAAATAACATGATGTCCCACTTGGAATTGGAAATAGAGGAGGTCTGTGCTGCCTAACATCTGTCTGTGAACCGAAACATCACTGAAACAACATCCAAAACCCAACCGAATTGGGCTACAATCAGCATACCGCTGAGTGCAAAAGTTTGTACACCCTTTAAAGAAAGAAATCGTTCCGTAACCCTGACATAAAAATAGTCTAATTGGTGAATTAAATATTAATGCAAAGAGAGATTTGCAAGCAATTTGCAAATTTAACTGAATGTGCTGCTCACATTGGTTAACCTTCAGTCATCTATGCAAATGTTTTCACATTTAACATTCAATAAAAATGCCTTAAACCTTGTCAAATAGCTGTGTGGTGTTTTATATCATTTTTTCAGCACAGGATAATGACACATGCAAATTGGACCATACTTATGATTGGACTGAATAACAAAATATATTACAAAACATTACATTTTTTTCTGCTTAAGGTGCAATATTTGGATATTAGGATGGTAGCTGTGAAGCTTCAGCATCTCAGACTACAGAAAATCGAAGGAAGAGAAAAAAAAACATTTTCCTGTCTCACTGCCTGCCGTACTGTTTTCTTTACTTTGTCAAGTTGTGATGAAAAAAAAAAACATCTTACTCTGCCTCTAACTTTTACAAGCACTGTATCAACTTTTATGACCTGCAAAAATGGTGAGTCATAAATCATCAGCAGCAGTTAGCATGTGTTCTCTGAGGCTCTGCAGACAGGACACAACGTCTTTGACACTCACATGTCACCCAAAATCCATCCCTGGGCCTCGGCGATGACTCACGCCATGTCCAATTGCGTTCAGTCAAGATTAACATTGCCAAAGCGCTTACAGTTCAAACAAAACTTTTCCATCGAGTGGTCAGCTTTCAGAAGATTATAATGCACTGCCTGATTTCTGGATACAGTCGGAGTGTGAGTGCTTTAACATGAGGTAACCAGGAGTGTGACAGGGATCACGACCCTGATTAGGCAGGCTAGACAGATCTGACAGATGGAGGGAGAGATTAGGAAAAGAGATGGGTATAAGATGTGACAGTACAACGGTAACTAAGCGATGCCAGAAAAGGTCTGGGGGTCAGGTTCTTTCATAGATCATGCAGTTGACCCAGTTGACACGGTTCTCACAAACAGATGCATTGAGGGATCATGCTTAAGGAGTCAAGCCCGAGCAAAACAAAATGAAGGTCAATTAGAACTAATCGAACTACCAACTCAACAAAACGCCAAACCTTTTGCGGGGTTTGGACACTTGGAAACAACAAGGGCCAAAGAGTCAGGTGATTGACAAACAGGGCAAGGCTAAATGTAGTAATCACGTCCACAATACAGGGGGATCAAAAGTCAGGCAAACAAAATAGGCTCCACCATTGGGCTCAGCACCCAAGTGTTAGTGAATGAAATTGTGTATTTAGCCCTTTGTTGCAGTACACTGGCATATCAACGTATCGGACAATTGTCACTCAGTATAAATAAGTCAGTATAAACACATTCATTATTTTATCTCTGCAAGTCTGTCATAATCTATTTTTTGGCCTCTGGTAAAAAGAGTTAACAGCTGTGTGTTGATAGAGTTCAGGTGTGCGTTACTGAAAGTCTGAAGACTTCCATGTGAGCAAGAATAGGCCTCGCTGGGGATCATGGCTTTGAGGTTGAAGAAGCAGGCAATGACATGACACACCCTTAAGACAGAAATTTCTAATCACATGACAGCTACCAACCAGGGAGGGTGAAGGCTAACATGTGCTTCATCTCTTCATCTGAGACATGTAAGGCCATCGAAAGTTTTCATCCTTTCAAAGTGCTGCTCATGCTGCATCACAAAGCAATGTAACACACTCAGTGGAAAGCACTAACTTTTGGTGTGATTGAGAGGGGAGAGAGAGGACGTCCCTCCCACCCAGAGAACAGGGGCAATTTCGCTCTCTCTTGGACACCCCGTCACGGATTGTCATGTCATCGTCAGGATTCGGACTCTAGAGAGCTCTACAGACTTGTTTGAAACCCATTTCCATTACAGCAATTTTAAAAACACAATATTGTAACACATAGACTGCACAGTAAAGATCCTCTGTTGAAAGAAATACAACTCCACTACCTCCTAAATCCCAATTTAACTCCGTTAATCAAGCGCAAAAAAAAAAATAGTGTGACAAGTGTATGACTGCTTTGAGTCACTGAGGCTGCTAGCATATGATTCATGGACAATCAGACAAACTTAGTTTATGTCTGCTCATGGCAAAAACTCTCAATGAGTAAATCTTTTTTTTTCAGTGTTCAGGCTTTTAACAGGAGCTGATCCAAACAAATGTTCCTCTTGTGAACCGCATGGTTCATTAGCGGAGTTACAGAGTGACTATAATGGCATCGGAAAAACTGAGTGTGAGGATGTGTGTGTGTGCGTGTGTGTGTGTGTGAGAGAGATTTTTTTAGGTTAGCAGTGCTGTGTGGGCTGATTTACTACCACTGTACACATTATCCTGACTGGTTCTTGAGTGTTGTTGGCCTCTTGCCGGGAAGAAGTGTGTACATCTGATAACACTATGCTCTCTTACACACACGCGTTTGTCTCAGTAGTGTGTTTATAATATACTTTAAGCATCAATGACTGGGGACTGGAAAAAAATACTGTTGCTATGTGTGTGCACTTGTTGCTGTAGCTTGTTTCTGTGATTTAGCAAAAAAAAAAAAAAAACCCAAACAAAACAGTACAAAGTCAATTTTATTTTTATTGTGCTTTGAAAAAAAGTTTTATTTACAGAGCAAAGATAATAGTTTATTACACATGAACCATCGTGGATGACACTGACTGGATGTAAATGATTTAGCTGAAGGCATCTCATCAAGGAAGGGAAGAGTGTTTCTGGACTTTTTTAGATTTTCTTATTTTATTTACACACTCTGGTGTGACTAGCAACCTGATAACATGGCATAATGATGAAAAAGCCCAGAATGTTTAAAGACGACTTGCCCGAGAAGTGTGCATTTATTCTCTGCTTCAAGTTCAAAACATATGTCTCATCTGTTCAGAGTCTGTGACTCTAGTCAAAAGTGGTAAGGAGAAGCATGACTAAGAAACATTTATGCAGATAATCGTTCATGGTTACGCATTAAATAGTAACTGTTGTTACTGTTTATTCATGTTTATTCTTCTCTGCCGCTACACTCTGTTCATTCCAGTGGACCTGCACCAGTTTCTGACAGACGACACACAGACACATGCCAGGACAATAAGTAATGGAGCAAGGACTATGAGCAAAGTAAATAGGTCCACAGCTGGGCAGATACATGTTTGGGGTTAAGGAAGCTTCGTAGTGGCAATATTTCATCTTTAGTGGACCTGAAGCTGATGAATTGTCAGTAAATTGTCAGCCTTGATGCTTCTACTTGATACTTTTTATAATGATACACGACATATGCATGATGATATTTTGTTTCTTAACAGAGTACCAGAAAAATAGTAGTACTACACTGAAAAAAGTATCATTGTTTACAATTTATCACGCATGAAGGATGGGAAAAGAAATATTTTGGTACAAACACCCAATCAGATACTGGAGAAAAATACTAACTTGATATATCATCATATCACCCAGCGCACCAGTAATGGTTCTGTTGTGCCCATTCTACCTTCTAATTAACAAAATAACATTTTTTTTTTTACATTTTATAAAATCTAATTAAATAATTGTTAAATCAGCAAGGCACTACAAATGTGCATTGACAAAAACTGTAAGCCTTCCTGCATTAATGTTGTTTTTTGTGCTGCTGTGCTGATAATTGTGCTTTGTTAAGAAGATATATTTCCATTTATCCTGGTAACTGATCACCGCCCCAATACACACTTGACTGCATACAGTGCATTTTCAACCCTCTCTGTCATGCAGCTTCGTATACAAAGCTAAGAGTGCAACACATATGTCGACATTCATGGCTCAAATGTTGAAAAGACGTTTCCATGGAAGCATTTCGATTAAACTACTTGACTACTTGAAGGCTAACGGAATTGCCTTGCTCTATAAAAAAAGGAAAAATGTTCTCCTAGAATGCTCTAACGCTCTTTTATATTCACCTAAAATGGCTGATTCAAAGATTCGACTAACTGAATCATTCTCAAACGAGTTGCCAAGTCATTAAAAAAAAACACCACAGCCTAAAAAACACACCAGTATTAGGTCAGGATGGGTGCCGTTGTCGGTACTCAGTATGGGATCCCTACCTTTTATAATCCCTCCACTGATAAACTGTCAGTCTGAATTACACAATATGTAAAGATGGCTGCTATGATGTAAAGATGGATGTAAAGAGCTCCTTAATGAACTCAGTATAATATATACAAGCATTTACATCATCAATAATGACACTGAGCCGTGTGGTAAAAACGAATGATCCTGACTTTATGGGGTGAGTGAATCTGCTAATAAGCTCCTGTGTATTTTTTTTTTTCTTAACTGTAACAAGGATCATTATGTGAGAATAAATCCAGACAAATTTAATGAGGTTCTTAATCACATCTTATATGCAGTTTAGTGAGACATCTCGAGTGGACACAATGACATCATGAGGGGTTTCTGTGTTGAAGCTGTGAGTTCAAAAGAGCAGAGAATCCATCAATTCATTAGCCTCACAGATGGTTGGGGGTGAGTGTAAGGTGTGTGTGTGTCAGGGGTTAAACTGAACAGTACTATAATAAAGATGATGTTGCTGTTGATGATGATGATGATGCTGATGATGATGATGCAGCAGCAATACTGTTTCACACTGCTTCACAGAGAAATGCCTTCATTTCCAAGGCTACATGCATGTCATGTTAAAGCAAAACGTGTTCACTATATCGCACATCGTTGCCAGAAGATAATTAGAAGCTATTTTGCTATCATGTAATTGATATCATTTGGATTTCAATTAAAGATCCCTCCATGCAATTTTGGTTAATAAATGTTATATATAACTCTGTATAATAACCTGAACTGAGCAGTTCTCTACACTGTTTGCACCTCTATGATCACTACACTCTCAGAAATAAAGGGATTAGACTGTGCGGTATCATAACACGAACCTCTTTCGTACCTTTACTATGTCTCTTTACCTAAAAACGTGCATGTAGTGTATCTTTAGAGCTTTACTTAAAAAGCTAATTAAAGGCATGGCAATGGTCCTTAAAAGTGGGAAGTCAGAAGGGCATACTCTCACTCCCCTGTCAATCACTGCGATACTGGCCAGTTGTGGGCATCCGTGAGCTCATGCATATGGAAGATGGTGGATAGCGTTTTCCTCCAAGCTGCCCTGTGACGCAGCACGAGCAGCCGTTTGAAAAAGATGTGGAGGCTGATGTGAGGTGTTGATGTGAGCCTGGCTTCATGTGTCTCAGAGAAAGTAAATGTTTGCCCATTAGCTAGTGGATAGGAATCGGCAAAACCAGATTGGGGGAAAAAGAACAAGATACAAAATATACAGGGAAAAACCCCCAGCGACAAAAAAGGGGTGTGGCTAAGTGTAAGACCAGTAAGACATTATTATTACTACATTAGCGCAGTTACGAATGTCACATGATGCAAAACTGAACAAGTTGGTATATCTCAATGTGCTGTGATAGACTAGTTTGAGTAATAAGTAACACCCAATAAAACACATCTGAAAATCCATTTCATCATTTTCTCATGGCAAGGATCGCCAACAAGTGTAATGTCCTGCAGGAACAAGCAAGTTTAGCTAGCTTACACAGACGCAAACTGTTCCCTGGCCACAACGAGGTGAGCAAACATTGGTCACATTTTTATATTGACAATATTAAATATTTAGAGGCATAACATATTGACTAGCCACCTTTAGCTAATGATATTGAATTTGTAACGCTATTGTACTTCATAGGATGTAGCTTGCTAGACAACAAACAAATGTTGCTGAAGTGTGTGTGTGTGTGTGTGTGTGTGTGTGTGTGTGTGTGTGTGTATATGTCTGATGGGGATCCTACTCAGGCCATGCACAGATAGGGGTATTCACATTTCGTAATTTTCTATGGATGTGGTTTAATATTTTGGTTCAGCCCAGATTGCCACCCCAGTAAAGTCACTGGGTCAAACCTGGCCACCCCGGATCTAGTACCTTTTATTTCTGACACTCTACTAACC
>CM074940.1:2745160-2752955 GCA_037576815.1 Pangasius larnaudii
GGAGAAAGAGTGAGAAAGCAAGAAAGAGACAGAGAGAAAGAGAGAAGGGGAAGGAAAGAAGATGAGGAAAGTAAAAGATAACAGAGAGAAAGATTCAGACACAAAAGTAAAGGAAGGGTGGAAAGAAAAGGAAACAGGAAGAAAGAGTGAGACCGGGAGAAAGAGAAGAAGAGAAAGAGTGATAGAGGGATGAAGATTATTTTTCCTATAACAGCACGTCGCGAAGTGTTTTATTTCTCTTATACCACAGCACCTTGTTAAGACATTTTAAAAAAAAAATTATGAATGATTAAGAATGATACATCATAATTTTTATCCATTTATAGTTACTTTTAATGCTGTGGAACATCCGTGAAACCTGATAGTCGCAAAATCAATCAACAACCTTCTGACCAATCAGAATCGAGAAGTCAGTAGCACTGTGGTGTAAGAGAAGATAAACAATATGAAACTTGTGATATTTATACAAAAGAAAAGCTAACCGCCGTGTCGTTTTTACCTCCGCGAGCAGAATGTGTTTACCGTGAGGAGGAGACAAGGAGCTGGTCCTGATCTCGTGTGTCTCCTTGTCCAAGTCTCCAGCCATTCCACAATCGAATCACTGTCCAAACGCTGAAGAGATGCTGATGCCTTACAGCTGTCATCTATCCCGACTGACGTGACGTTATTGCATTACTCTGTAACCGCATGAGTCCACGCTTAGCAACAAGCTAAACAGAAACCATTATAATGACCTGCAGCAGCCTGCTGACCTTCTTTCAGTCCCAATCTGATTAAGTGACCTCCATCCGATCTCCACCTGCTCCTGAGCAAAGGTCAAGCAGCTGAAATAAAGGAGTTAAGTTATTAGGATAGATGACCTGTGGATAAAGAGTTGTGATTAGATCATCAAAAATGTGTGTGTTTCATGCAAAACAATTATTTCCATTTTATTAAAAATGTGATGGTGGATCGTGAAATTAGATGACGGCAGGCTGGAAGTTGGCACAGGGTTTGGTTTAGCGTCAAGCTGGACATAATTATATGAACCATATAACCAAGGTGCAGCTCTTTCATTCGTTGGTCAGAAGTACAGTGACAGAAAAAAGGTACAAACCTTTCCCAAGTACATGAAGAAAAATCACAAAAAAAAAAAATCACCACTCAGTAAATTACTACACAACTATATAAATTACTAATTTAAAACATTTCTAAAATCCTGCTTTTATTTTCGTTCATCGATCCATATCTCCAGGACACATGGCATTTCTGCAGTGCTATAGCTCTGTCCTTAGGCTCAATTTAGCACCTCACATCTATAAAAAATGCTAATGATGTTTCATTCACTTCCTGCAGTTGAGGAGATTCAGAGTCGTTCACTCGGAAGCGGATCGAGACCACCTCGCTCAGATGCTCTCAGGGCGGGCGTTTTGTTCTACAACGCAACGTGGTGAAGAACACACCAGGTTTCCATTTAAACTAACTAAATTCCAGAGACTCTGTGTCCTAAAATGGACTGGGAAATGCAGTCACCTGTTTCAGTCACTGATTTGTTTATCTTTTTTACATACATACATTTACATCATCATTTTCCTACCTTTTCTTCTTCCTTTCGTTCTCTCTGTTTGTTATGCTGCAGGCTCAAGTTTAACCAATACCAGGCCAAAGATATGTGACATTCAAGATGACAATAAAAGACTTTTATTGTTCACAATGTTGTTTGTACTGTATATAAAAAGGGTTTTCTGGAGCTTTGTGTGCTAACATGTAGATAGAAACAGCTCAGTTAGCTGCTAGTTAGTTAATCATGTCTCCTAATCAGCAGAAACTGTGTTGAAACAGAAAGCTGAAATAAAAAGTAAATAAAATACTTACCAGATGTTTTACTAGTTGTCTGAGTTCATATTTACAATTCACAAGACTCAAGTTGTATGAAAAGTGCTAAGGGTCAGGGTTAAGGTTAGGGGCGGGGTTAGGGTTAGTGCGCTTACTTCTGACTTCACTTGTATGAAATTGAACAAAATCTGACCACATGGCCATCATTTGTTTGACTCCATTTGACTTTTTCATGAGATCAGTTTAATTTGGTCCCAATTAATTTGGTGTTTTTTTTTTTTTCAGGTATTTGAATACCTCCATATTCACAATCTGAATTTCTTGAAGTGTTTAGCTATGTTGAAAAACCCTTCTTGTGTACATAACCATGGGCTGTAATGACACAATGAGAAGCAGTGGGTTTAGAAGTTACCCTGATGAGCTATTTCTTTCCTCCTGTCCACGTGTTATCTGCCCAGTGGGACTGATTTATAGAGTTCCACTCCCACAGGACGGCCCATTAACCTCTGAAACCTCAAAACCATTAACCTCAAAGCCTCTGAAAAACACAGAGAGCTCAGTTCATTCTGATCAACCACCAGTGAAACACACACAATATAAAGACAATTAATTAGTAATGAAGTGGAAAACTTAGGTGAGGTGGAAAAGTTAGGAGCCAAGCCAGTGCATTAAAAACATACTGAAAACGATAAATGAAAGATTAAAAGAATCTTGTCTAACAAAACTTCGAACGATGAATTTTATACATCTTTTTATGTTTTTTTTTTCAGCACAAATATTTGCTCTAAAAGATATCAGTTTCCCCCCAAAAATTAGTCACTCACAATTTGGTCAAGAGTACCATAACAAATCTTTCTTTAAACCCTTAAAGAAACCACATTCAGCTATATATAGCATCACATTATTTAGCAACTGCACTGAAACATGTATGAAAGGTCTGTAGAACCTGTTAAAGGCTTATGGAAGTTTAGGAGGTTTGAGAGAAAATGGAAATACCCCGGTTGTAATCATTTCTACACTATATGGCCAAAAAAATGTGGACACCGGACCATGATACCCATATTTTGGCCTTCCCCAAACTACAAAGCTGTAAGCACACAACTGTATAGAATGCCTTTGTATGCTGTAGCAATAAGATTTCACTTTCATTGGAACTAAGAGACCCAAACCTGTTTCATCATGACAATGCCCCTGTGCACAAAGTGAGGTCCAAAAAGACATGGAACGCCAAGGTTGATGTGGAAGAACTCGAGTGGACTACAAAGAGCCCTGACGTCGACCCCACTGAACTCTTTTGTGTTGAACTGGAACGCTGACTGGTCCCGTAATGCTTGTGTGGCTGAATGGACAAGACCCCACAGCCATGCGCCAAAATCTAGTGGAAAGCCTTCGCAGCACAGTGGATGTTATTATAACAGCAAAGGAGGGATCAACTCTGTGTTCATGTCCATGGTTTTGGAATGGGCACATATGGGATGTGATAGTCAGGTGTCCACATACTTTTGGCCATATAGTGTAGCTCGCCGAACCAGATGGTTAAACATATATACAGCGTACTCAGAAAGCTACAACATAAGCTAAAGTCTTTTCTTGCAGCATCTTAATGCACACAGGACAGACGGGGTTCAAATGGTCAAACATAAATGCAGAGTTGGCATCCTTTCACAGCAAGAGGTGTCTAAAAAAGTCGCCTACTCTACCCTTCTACTTTAACCTTATCAATATTTCTGATTTAAGCTACAACACAAACCATTAATGTGTTTCTATTTACAGGTCACTGCTTTAAAATCAATGGCAGATAAATGCGCTGATATTTACTTTTAAATTTCAACAGTCATACACTCAGGCACTCATTTGACCTATTTCCTTTAATTCACCCTTAATTACACTCAGATATGAAACACGTTTGTTGATGAGGCAAATCGTGACACAATTAACTTAACACTAAAACTCTCAATACTTTTTGCAGGTCATGGAAACAGGCACCTGTGCAAGATCCCTGAGATAACCACATTTTTACTCTCTCATATACAGCTCCATGGAGAAATTACTTGTTAATGAGGCATTTCTGAAGCTTATCTGGTCCGAGGCAAGATGGTTATACCATGAGTCAGGACCTGGGCTGTAGCCACATTTAGCCCGAGGTGGCTCAAGGTCAATGATGTGTTTGTACACACACCCGCACAAGGACAGCAGCCAGCCACAGCAGGTTTTCCTTATTAAAAACTCACACTTTACGGACACAGGTGATGAAGAGGGGCTCCACTGAGTCAAGGAGTTATGGCACGCTGTGTAGAGGACAGGCATCGATTCAAGCTGGCATGAAAATAACCTGCGTCACACTTTTGCCCGGTGGTGTGGGTTGGAGATTGTAATTCCCTCTGAGGACGTCATGGTCCATGTGCAGTGAGTATCTGCAGCAATAAATTACATCCTCCAGTAGTCTATATCTATGATTAATCACATGACCTGCTGCCTTTAGATTAACTCAGCTGCCTTGAACTGTGGTTCCACATGCTCAGTCATACACACACACAAACAAATGACTGGTCACGTGCACGAAAACAGGGTGCACGAGTAAACATACAGAAAGATGAACACTATGCTGGGTCCTATATAGAACATTTATAGCCACAGGGGACAGGTTACAAGCTAAAGAAACCTCAAAAAAAAAAGTACAGTTTTATTCAGCAAGTGTAAGGATTCTTCAGTTTGTCCATGTAAGGAACTCTGTAGATCTATGTAGAAACCTACAGAAGTATTTTCCTTTCAGAACTCCACTAGAATGTTAGTGTAACTGACCGCACAGTCTGAGAGATAGGATCCAAGTGCAGAGTTTATTTCAAAAGAATCACAGGACATAATTGGACAAACAACTGACAGTCAAAACTAGAGAAATAAGTAAAGGATGTGAATTGAAAAGTAAAAAGAAACCAGAAAAACAAAACACGACACATAAACGCTCTGAAATAAAATCGGAAAGACTTCGTGAAGAGCTGTTGAAAACTTGGAGTATATAAACAGTGAGTAAAAAAGGATGTAATGAATATCAAGAGTGAGCCGGAAGTCCAATAAAGCCTCGAGGAACCCTTTTTTCCCCCAGGAGTGTACTATAGGAATATAAACACAGAGCATAATGAAGCTAGGACAAGTGTAAGGGATAATCAGAATGTTGCTTATAATGTTGATGCCAAGTTGGAGGTTTACTACTGAGATAGAACCAAAATAGAAGTAGTGACAGGAGTTGAATCACAGGATAAAGAAAGCAATTTCCAGTGATTTATGACTGCTATCGCGTAGAGTCAGGGCAGAAGTTTGAGAAGAGGAAAAGCTGATGCAGGAGACGGTCAGAAGGGATGAGCTGCTGTGCTGCTGTGTTTCAGAACAGGTGGAGCCAGCGGGGTAATGAGGCATGCAGCCACAGCAACACCTCCATCTTTCTTTCTCTCTCTCACACGTGTCCTTTTTGACCTGCTGCTTCCCACAACCCTGCCCATTTCCAATGATTACATGTTTTAAAAATATATTAAAGAACAACACATCATACATTTTATCCCTTTTATAGTTACATTTTGTGTTGTGGAACATCCAGAAAACAAGGTAGGTCCTGATATCACTTAAATTACAGCAGCTATAAACAATCATCCCCTCACTAGTCTCTCTTGAAGTGGCGAAATCTTACTGGCTCACACTGGAGACTCCTTCCATAAATGTTAAATAAATGTTTCCTTACAGAACCCTTCACCATATCAGTGCTTATATTGTTTTTAAAAAAAATCTTTTTATTATTAGTCTTAGATTATGTGGAGGGTCCACCACACAAGTCCCTGTGAACGAGCTGTTGCTATAGAAACAACAGTGTATTAAAACATATTAATAATGTCTTTGTATTCGAGTGTATTAACATAATCCTGTGACTTGCAGCCAACAGAGCTGATATTATAGAAAATTCATCAACTACTGATCAGATTTGAGCAGCACTGTGGTATAAAGGAAATGGTTGCAAAATCCTGAACCAGGAGCATTAAGTGACATTTCTGTCACAGGTGAAACAAACAAACAGCAACAAAAAAAAATGACGCAAGTACTGGAAGCCTGGCACAGTAACCGCCATCATCAGGAGAGTCTACTTTTTTTTAATTTCAGTTATAAGAAATGTCTCTCTAGGGGTTGTTTCATCATCTATCACTCTCTCTGTGGGTTTGTTATCTGCTTTCGCTGACCCATGTCTTTGCAATCGGTATGGACAAATGTGCTGAGGTTTTTTTTTTTTGCATTAGTGTGCCAATTGAAAGGAGAAGATTTAGCTTTCCAAACATTCCAAGTATCTACAGCAATCATTAGCAAAAATGAAGGACAAGGAGTTCTGCAACAGATGGTATGGCATCCACAGAGCCCTGATCTTATCATCATGGAGGTTGTTCTGGGATATGCAGAGACAGAAGGCAGACAGCCCAAGTCTCAAAATGAAGTGTCCATTTCTACAGAATGTTTGGAGTGACCTACTGTCTTATGAATCTGCAGGACAGTGTACTGAGGAGAACTGAGGCAACGATCAAGACAAAAGGTGGTAAATTAGGTTTTTTTCCCCTAATTTTTATTATTTATAGTAAATTTTGATATTTGGAGACTATTTTTCAGTATTTGGCTTATTTAAGTGTATAGGTGGCATCTTCTAAGAATTACATTTGACACAGCCTGAAAATGCTGGATTTCTAAGAAGCAAATATCAGCCATAGTGCATAAACACACTAAAGGAACTACAGCCTTACAGGTTGGAAAAAAAACCAAGAAAAGAAAAATCGGTTAATTAAATACAGATGTGTTGGCTGCTACCATCACATGCGTGGTGGCCTCGCACCCAATCTGACACGGTGTTTCCATGGTGATAGGAGCATGGGATTTTCTGCTCTTCCAGTGGTGCTTTGGAAATCCCCTTGGGATATTCAGCATCCTTAGAGACAGAAAGCCTTAGCTGGTGCCCATAGCTAGTCACACGTATATGAAATTTACCTGAATGCACATGACTGTGAGCTGGTGGACATGCACTGTGTTCAGTGTCACCAAATGAATGATGGTCTTTAGACTGATATGGTCACTCAGTGTGATTGCACAGATGATGGGAATTTGTTTGGGCGGTGGAATGGAGTAGTTCTGCTGTTGCCATGGCACCAGCACATTGTGTGCAATGAGCTTGAAAAATGGAAACACTAGGGTTTGTTTTCTCTCTCTCTCTTTTTCTTTTTCTCTCTCTGTCTATTGCATTGTAGATGTCCTGTAGTCTAACACCACACCATAGTGCAGCAAAAGAATTATACAGCCATGTGCAATGGATTTTACAGAAGAGGAAATGTGAAACAAGGCTTTCTTCTGTCTTCCCTTGAACCCAGATACACTTACACCAGTGATCACCAAACCTGCTCCTGGAGCTCTACATCTTATAGGAAGGTTGATGATCACTGTCTTAGATTATCTTCCAATTAGCTTATATGTACACATCTAAATAAGACACAATACATTCCAATATTTAATAAAAACAATCCTGTTATTCTGAACACTTTAAAATTCCATCATTCACCCATGTTTTATTTATGAGTAGGTTGCCTAGGTAGGCAGGATGTTGCATGCACCCTTTTTTTTTTTGGGCATTGTGTCAGACAGAGTTGTCACTATGATACAATATGGTAATAACATGCAGCGGATGAATTGTAAAAGTGGGGACTGATGGATATGGACAACAAGGGACCCATCCATCTGGCAAATGGCATAAATCTACACTTGGAAACTTTACTTAAACCAGTAGTTACCCAGCCTAATGTAATAGGTTAATCAATCAATATTAAGATCCTAAGATTCATAGCTATGGATTTTTCATTCTTGACTCCTAAATACTTAGAACTGTCCTGAAGGAACACACACAAACACACATACTCAACACACACACTCCTCAATACCTGGACTGAAGGAAGGAACGCACACA
>CM074940.1:2769759-2780614 GCA_037576815.1 Pangasius larnaudii
CTATTAAGAATAGACAAAGTCACAAAGCAGCTTTACAGAAATCTGTAATCTTGAAAGGAGAAAGAAACATTGAAGAAGCCTTGTTCTTCTAGGTGACACCATATATTAGGATTATAAATTATTACTCCAGCAGTATTGAGCGAGTTGAAAAGATGTTTAGTATGAGCAACAGGGCCTTTATGATTACAGCAGCAGTTCTCAGCTACAAGAAAGCTTTTTATTTGATATATTTTTTAAATGAAACACACTATAGGTTGTGCATACACTATAAGACTGAAAGTATACGTGGGCCTTGCTCAAACTTAACCTGTTCCAGCGTGACAATGGCCCTGTGTACAAAGCGAGCTCCATGAAGACATGGTGTGTCTGAATGAGCAAATCTCCACAGCGACGCTCCAAAATCTGGCGGAAAGCCTTCCTAGAGCAATGGAGCTTATTATAATAACAGCAAACACCTCAACACTACGGTGTGTAAGTCGTACACGGATCCTGCTGGCTGTTGTTGGCAAATCCGTAGATTAATTAAACCAAACTTATAGATGTACAGAGCTGCACAACATGCAGACACGAACCAGTTTACTACATAAACTTCAATTACTCACTTACTTTCACATAATTATTAGCTTGTTATACTTTTTAGTTAAATTATGTCAGCTGCTGCTTTTTTGGGTAGTTAATTGGACTTCTGGGCTGGGACTGGGCAAGCGCATTGGATGTAGGATTAGTTTTATCTGTGAACAAACCTCTGCCCTGTCCACTGATCACATAACTATGACTGTTAGGGGTGCAACATTAATCGAATAAGGATACATCGATGGTGCGACGACGCGTTTGTGTATTCCAGCAAAGAACAAGCCGATGAGGGTGATGCAGCTGATGGTGAAAAACGGATGATTCCATAAAGACGAAAAGAAGGACACCTGTGGAGGAGAAAGGAATGACTTTAGCTCTGAAAGGATAAGACGATTAACATCTCAACATTACCTTTAACTTTGTTCTCACCTTTTGAGTGTCTGGGTCTATTAACCAGTTCCAAGCTCCGGTCGCTGTGCAAACTGACACCACGATCAAAATCACTACGATAAAACAAAAATGGCGTGAGTGGCGAAGGTTATTAAAGTGGTCTAAAAGAGAGCTGGGAATCGCTTTGACAACTGTATCTTTAAATCAATACTGATAATAGAGTCATCTCTGAAATTATTGGCACCCTTAAGATGGGGGATAAAGATGGGGTTTAAAAAAAAAAAGGCCAGGATTAAAGGATACACAAGTGAAATGAGACAGAAGTGTGACAGGCAACAGCTATAGACATATATTTAAAAATGCTCATATCCACTGTTATGACAATTATTAAGAAATATAAAATGACTGGAGCTGTAGCGGTCACGACTGGAAGAGGACACAAGTGTGTTTTGCTCCATGCTCAGTGAGGAAGATGGTTAGAAAAAGGCAAAACTTTCTCCATGGACCAATTTCAGGACACAGTAGATGTGAGAGTGATGAAATTCACCACAAGGACAATTTTTTCGTAACCTGTTAGATCCATTTTTTAAATAAAGGGTGCCAATAAGGTTCTGAGGTTCTTCTGAGGTGTTCTGAAGCAGTAATATGCAATAAACGAGTGAAAATGCCAGAAGTGAAGCTTTCCTGTTCCGCGCCATAACTGATGCAGGGAAAAAAACAAACAAACATACTGATTATTTAAAAATTAAAACAAGATGGCGTGACTCACTTCGCCACCGGCCTGTAGCTGGCTGCAGACACGATACATACTCCGTTAATCTCCTCTCGAAAGCCTTCAGATCTACAAGAAGAAGAAGAAGAAGAAGAAGAAGAGATTAATATATGTAGTTATTAATATGTAGTTGAGAGCACAAATGTGCATCCTCTATGGCTCTGGAGCAAAAAGGGGGAAATTTAAAAAAAAAAAATATATATATATATATATATATATATATATATATATATATTAATTCTAATAAAACTATTTTGCATATACACATATACATATACACACACACAAATATAAATTTTTCAAGACTCTCTCTTGGTCTGGACCGTAACTGAAAAAAGGCAGTTTATGGCTGTTTTTAGCAGATATGTAATAATAATAATAATAATAATAATAATAATAATGATGATGATGATGATGATGATGGCCCTCGCAGCATTAGAACAAATGTCAGGAAGTAAAAATATCACCACTGCAATGATCCACAAATTAAAATTAACTCTGAACAGAAGATGCACGTTCTGCACTGATACTTCGATTTATTTATTTATTTATTTTCCCTCCATTATTAATATCCTATATAACATATACTACATGTTACTTGTGGTAATGAAGAAATATCCATGAGACACTAAATGTGTGTATACGGTGGCGTGCGAAAGTTTGGGCACCCCTGGTCGAAATTTCTGTTAATGTGAACAGTTAAGCAAGTGGAAGATGAAATGATCTCCAAAAGGCATAAAGTTGAAACATGAAACACTCTTTTGCAATATTTTAAGCAATATCAGTGTATTGTTTTTGTTTTCTACAATTTTAGAGTGAAAAAGGGGAAAGCAGCACCCTGCAAAAGAATGGGAACCCCAGGAGACCGGAGCTCTCAGATAACTTTGACCAAGTTATCAGACCTTAATTGGACAGCACTTTGGTCCAGTTTAATAGTTTTGAAAGTGCTTTATAAATAAAAGTTGAGTTGAGCTGAGTTGAGTTGAGTAATTAGCCTGTTGGTGTCATGGCTTGTTCACGGTCATCGTTAGGAAAGGCCAGGTGCAAATTTCAGAGCTTTATAAATACCCAGACTCCTCTGACCTTGTCCCAACAATCAACAGCCATGGGTTCCTCTAAGCAGTTGCCAAGCACTCTGAAAATGAAAATGATTGACACCCACAAAGCAGGAGAAGGCTATAAGAAGATAGCAAAGCGTTTTCAGGTACTGATTTGCTCGGTTCGGGATGTAATTAAGAAATGGCAGTTAACAGGAACAGTGGAGGTCAAGATAAGGTCTGGAAGACCAAGAAAAATATCAGAGAGAACTGCTCGTAGGATTGCTAGAAAGGCAAGTAAGATCCCCCGTTTGACTGCAAAAGACCTGCAGGAAGATTCGTCAGACTCTGGAGTTGTGGTACACTGTTCAACTGTTCAACTGTTCAACTGTTCAGGGACACCTGCACAAATATGGCCTTCATGGAAGAGTCATCAGAAGAAAACCTCTCCTGCGTCCTCACCACAAAATTCAGCGTCTGAATTCTGCAAAAGAACATTTACACAAGCCTGATTTATTTTGGAAATTTTGGCATTGTGGACCGATGAGGTTAAAACAGAACTCTTTGGCCACAGTGAGCAAAGGTATGTTTGGAGAACAAAGGGCACAGAATTTCATGAAAAGAACACCAGTCCATCTGTTATGCATGGAGGAGGATCGATCATGCTTTGGGGTTGTACAGTAGCCAATGGTGCGAGGAACATTTCACGGGTAGAAGGAAGAATGGATTCAATTAAATTCCAACAAATTCTGGAAGCAAACAGAACACCATCTGAAAAAAAAAAAAAAAAAGCTGAAGTTGAAAAGAGGATTGGCTTCTACAAATGGATAATGATCCGAAACACACCTCAAAATCCACGATGGACTACGTCAAGAGGCGAAAATCCCTCAAATAAGAACTGAGAGACTCTTGGCTGGCTAAAGACTTGAGATTTGCTGCGGGGCCCTTTTCCTTTTGTGTTATTTTGAAAATGTAAAAAATGTAAAAAATGTAAAAAAAAAAAAAAAAATAAAAGATTTTGTTTAAAAGATAAAGGGAATGTGTCATCTGTAACTTTATGCCTTTTGGAGATCATTTCATCTTCACATTAACAGGAAATTTTGACCAGGGGTGCCAAAACTTTTGCATGCCACTGTAAATCGAAGCCTTTACACCACAGTGCTGCTAAATTCTGGATTCTGATTGGTCGGAAGGTGTTGATTTAATTTTCTACACCAGCAGGTCTGACAGTAGTGCAGCTCCAGATCACAGGTTTCTATTAATGCGCTTGTTCTAATTCGTTGTCGTTTCTATAGTAACGGCTCGTTCACGTGGACTTGTACGCCAGACAGACATCCTAAGCCTAATCTGAGGAGATGTTTATTTCACGTTTATGGAAGGAGTCTCCAGTGTCAGCGCTCAAGTCTTCAGGATGGAGGAGTTTACGCTTTTTTGTGTGTCTTATTTACTTCAAGAGAGAGAAAATCGAGGGTAGTGAGGGAACGACGTTATAGCTGCTACAACGTAAGTTAAAACTTGACGTTCCACATCACTAAATGTAACTATAAACGGATAAAAAATATGACACGTCATTCTTAACTTTCTACATTGTGATCGCTGGGAGGTTGCTGTGGTGTAAGAGGAATAAAACACTTCAGGGCGTGTTGGAATAGAGGAATGATCAGCTTCAGAGTGGCAGCAGTAACTCTGCTTCATCACACCACAACGTCGTGGATTATTTTCCTAGAACTGCACCACACGGGGTGTTTTATTCCTTATTCATCTAAACTACTTGTCAGTTCATCCATCAGGGTTTCAGCAGGGAATCGCTGGCAAGTTGAAGTGGTATAACAGAGGATCCACAAACAAACAAACAAACAAACAAACAAACACACACACACACTTTCACTCCATGCTGTCATGCTGTAACATTAAAACATTGCTGTTGCATTGTTTCTAAATCAACCCCTGACCTACAAATCCACACAAACACCAATGTTAGAATTAATTAACATTATCAACACTCACTGCTAACATTATATGGATCGCCTAACCGTCTCCATGACAACAACAACATCTGGATTTTTATCAGTTAGGTAAATTAGCTTGTGGCTAGCTGTGGGATTAGCTCGCGCCAACGGCGGTTCACTTTCCCGTGTCATCACAAAATAAAACCATTTCAGTCCAACGTGGACAGCGGGCGGACAAAGTGCTTTCACATTTACGTGGCGTCATTTAAAATGTTTCATTTGAATACCTTCTGCTTGTTCTAGAGAGTTCATCGCTCTTCACCCGGTTCCTCACGGTCCAGGCCTCGCGTCAGTGCAAGCGAAAGCTCTGCTCTGATTGGACAAAACGTCATTGCGTCACATTTTAAAGCGCCGCGGGTGCGTTCAAGGCGGTCACTAATGCACGTTTATGCGCATGATGAAACATAAACATATGCGCATGGTTAAACAGACAAAGGTCGACGTTTTTTAATGGATATAACATTTAAGATCACACGTGTTCAGTGTTTTCTAAGTAATTATGATTTTAAATTATGTAAATATTATGTAAATATTTCAGAGACAGCCAACACTTCTTTAATGGTGGCGCAATTTCTGTGTAATTTCCTCGAGTCCTTGCGCATACAAAGCATTCAGGACACATTACACAACAGCTGGCTGCCTGTTTCACAAATAATTAAATATAAAGTCTTATTTCTAATTTACAAAGCACTACCTGACGTCCCCACGCCTTATCTCTCTGAGCAGCTGGAAGAGCCTTCAGTGCCTAAATAGAAGCTCATCCCCCAGGACCTTCATGACCTCCATGACCTTCATGCACTCCCTTCTTCCAATGTAAAAGTTAAGAGAGAGAGAGAGAGAGAGAGAGGAAGAGAGAGAGAGTACTATATTGAACCCCAAGGGGAAATTTAATGTCACAATAGCCACAAAAAAAAAGAACAAAAAAAAAAAAGAGCAACAGGGACAGCACACACACACACACACATCTATAGACTCTTACTTCATATTTTGTATCCCCAAATGCAAAACTTGTACATAAGACAAAATAGCAATTCAACAAACGAATGTGCAATACTGTAATGTGCAATACCTTAGTTTTATTTTAATTTTTATTTTTATTGTTATATTTAAAATGTATAAATCTTACTGGATCACACTGTTCAAAAGTGCAATATGTTAAGTGCAATATCTTAGCTGCTTTACTATCTTAACTGAACAGATCTGATCATTTATGTTAATATTTATATCCTTTTATATTTGTGTTATCCCTAACTCCTTTTATTTTATTCTTCTGCTCCATTAGGAGGGACACTCAATTTCGTTATAAATTGCTCATTAAGGATAAATGTAAAAATTATATTTCTAAATGTAAAATTTATATCTGCAATTTATATATTTCTGTAAAGCTGCTTTGTGACGATGTCTATTCTTAAAAGCACCATAAAAATAAAATAAAATTGAATTGAAAATAAAATTTCCCTCTTGTGAAAGTACCATCACGTATGTGTAAAAGCGCATTACATCAAAACTATTGTTGAATTACATATTTGCTAATGTTCTCAATCTCATACTTACTTGTCAGAACCTGATCTTTTCCTCGGTTTGTCTCTAGGACATGGTGGAGGGAGGTCAAGGTGTCTGTGATGAAACCCTTGGCTATGTAGGCGGTGACGGATTTTCCCGGCATATGTCATAGGACAAAACATTTTTTCCCCATTATCTCCCTATTCCCCTACTACACATTTACTACAGTACCTACTGTTTGTCTTTTATGTCTTTTATGTCCAGTTATAACTGTTATAAAACTGTTAGAACTGGACGTAAAGGACATAAAAAAACCACACACACATTGTACACATATATATATATATATATATACACACACATGTTTATGAAGGGCCAAACAAGAAATAATTATATGAATTACATGAAATCTGAATATATAGTTATAACTAAAAAAAAAAAATCAGTGGGCCTATACATCCTGTATACATTTATCAATGCAAATATTGTACTATTGTATAATTATTTTAAGTGCACAAAACTTATCTAAACAAAAGGGAGTACGTTCTTCTACTTTACAAAATGCTGGCTGTAGTGCCAAAGGGTCCTCACAGTCCATTAACAGTGTTAATGCTGTGTAGCTTTTCTGCAGAATTCAGCATGACTGAGAAGGAAATTGTCAACAATCTGTTGACGAATAATGATCGTACTGAAACAAACAAAAAAAAAAACCCGGATTACACCAGGCATGTTTACTGGTTTAGGCAAATATGGAAAAATTAAGAGCTTGTCTATCAATATATATATATATATATATATATATATATATATATATATATATTGCATTAACACACAGTACATTGTTATTAGAAATAAAGTATTTCTCATTTGCTTTCCATTTCAAATGATAAAATACATAAAAACTGAAGTTGGAAAACCTTGAAAATTGAATTTTTGCGCCAATCCATTTTCTTAAGATTACCGTAGAATTTTCTGAATATTAAAAGCAAGTTAATAATCTAAATTTGTCCTCTTGTAAAATTACCATCATGTATGGGTAAAAGCACATGCTCAATACATCTCTGTGTTCCATGTTTACCAGAGAGATCCGGTCCAGGTATCAGACTGCTGAATATGTCTGAAGTCAGTGGAAGGAAGGTCGAGGAGGATCAACACAAATATTACCCAAGTGGACATTTTATCATTTTATCATTTACTTTGTAGACATACAATTGCTGATGCCCAATTCTAGAGAAGGGCAGTAGTGTAGATCGTGTCTCATGGGGGGAAAAAACACAAATACAAAATGAAATTTTCAAAACTATTTGAGGTTTATTTGTTTGAACCATTGGTGTGATTAGGCTATAATTTATTTAAATGACAGAGAGAGTCAAATAAATGAATCAAAAGTGAATCCAGTAGTAAATCCAGCTGAATTCTATGCAGTCATTAATGTGTTGCCATGAGTTAATATAATGAGGCCAAGAGTTGAGCTTCTCGAGATCCATTTAATGGCCATGGAGTAATTACCTTGTGACATCTACTGTATGTATCATGTACTGTATCTACATGAACCTAAGCATAGAGATGATTGATAATAGTACACTTTATTTCAATTTTGGGATGATGCATCAAGACATACTTGAGTCACTGGTGTTGCCACATGAAGATACCATTTGGATGTGTCGCATTGAGCGAATTCTCAGATCGAGTTGACTTTTTCTCCCGTTTCTGCTACATAATTAACTGGAGGCCATGTATTCAGTATGACTTTCCCATAACATATTAAGTCGTGGGCTAAAGTTACATACTTTATGGCCAAAAGATATTTAAAGTGGCCTCAAAATATTACCATGTTGTGGCCTTATTGTATTAATTTGTGGCTACAATAAGAAATAAGAAATAACTGCCATGTCACCTCAGCTGCTCTGCCGAATTTTCCTGCATCTTAAGGCATTTATATTGAAACCTAAATGTCAGTTTATTCCTAGGTATTTCATATTGCGCTACTTCTTGAGCAGCTAGATCATTAGAGATATGTGATTAAAATGTGCATATTGTATACACACCATGTCCTACATTTTATATGCAGCTTTGTTGTTAATTGGTGTCAGTTTATTAACTAAAAAGATATTAAACTTCTCCTTGAGTATAGTATCTATCTCACTGTCAGCTACATCTCTCATCTCGATGATGTCTGTGTCTTCCTCAGGGTTAAATGTGATTTCACTGTAGGTCCAACCAATCAGAGCTCTGAATCCCGTGGGGGTCTGGAGGGAGCAAATGGATTTCTGAGTGAACAGAGACTCAGGGCTGGTCTGCAGATACTCGCTTGTGTTCAGAAAATGGTCAATGCCACGTGGTATTAACAGAAAACAGTACATTGTCTTAGTGACACGCTTGTCAACGAGGCTGGAATTGGTGAAGGCTTTATTCTGGACCAGCGGCTTCCTTCCAGTCTTCTCCAGTGTCCAAGTCTCACCATCGTTCAGTAGGCGGAAGATTCCTGCTGGTTGCTCTTGATCTTTCCCCGCGATCATTTCTAACGGGTGCCAGATTTGGCACGACACTCCAAAACTCACATCAGCGATATACGGCTTGCCTTCGATTTCCACCATGTTTATAAGGTGTGAATTGAAGGGGTTAAAGTCATTTTTGAGCGTGTTGAAGACTTTAGAGCCCAGCGTAGTGTATTTGTAGCCCATCTCCCTCAGCACCCAGGAGAAGAGCTGATTGTTTTCACAGCACCATCCTCCACGCCGGTTTCTCACAATCTTGTCATAGACGATCTGCAGGTCCATGGTGTTCCGCTCTCCACAGTGGATGCTGAGGTTCTCAAAGGGGATGCTCATCACATGCAGCTTGTGCACAATGCGGAGCGTGGCCAGATCGGCTTTCTCGTACACCCCGCTGAACCCGATCTTTTTGAAGTATTCCTGCAGATCCATTATGTTCCTGCAAAGGATGAAAAAAACAAGCTGCTGCCTTAAAATATAGCGAGCACACTATACGCAGCCATGGTGAAGGGCTAAACTGCACAGAAGTGCAAAACATTAGCAGCTCTCTCAGGATGTGGAAATGAACAAACAGGTTTCACTTTAACTGCAATTTAATGAAGTAAAATGCAGTCGAATAACAAATCCAGCATACCTTTAAAAAACCTTCACAAACAACCACTGGGAATTTTTTGCCACACTGTTTGCTGTTGTCAGGGAGATTGTTCAAGCTGCCAAATCTGCCGGAATCAGGAGAAGGAATGAGAACAAACTAGAACAAACAGGGTTTAGAAAGAGGCAGAGTTAACCCTTGGACCCCTGAATGTTAGGTAATGTTTAGAGACAGTTGTGACAAAACCTTGCGAATTATCTACACCATGACTCTTATAAAATGATAATTTGATTTCCAAAGTCTGTATAGAACACGTAGAGTTTTAATCGATGGTTTGCAGTTTGTTTTGTTAAAGTGGCCTAAAGCTCCTGATGGTAATTTAATACTAATAATTTTGTCATTTAATTTGAATAATTTATTAATTTAATAATAATTTAATCTAAAGAATAATTTAGTTTTAATAATTTTAATAATTTAGTGGCAATGTCTTTACAATTTAGTATTGATATACTTAATAAATTGATTATCAAAATTGTTTTTGTTTCAATTTAAGCATTAAAAATCCACAGAATTTATTCCATGCTGTGTTGTGGCATATAATTAAAAATTTAATGTGAGAAACCTTTGAAAATGCCCTTTCTGATTAAATATGTAATACATTATGGTCAACTGGCATGTAATTGCATTTCACTGAGTTTTGGATTAAACCCAATCAATTAATGTGACCAGCCAAATCACCTATTTATTCCATAACTATAAGAAGTTAATAATAAATATAATACATTTGATTTAAAGAAAAATAAGTAAAACATTGGTTTAAACAATAAAATAAAACCTCATGTGAACAAACCTTTATATAACCTCAATCTAATGAAGGACTCTTTCCCGAAAAACTGTTTTAATTTTTATTTTGTGCAAATATTAATCCAATGTTCAGTTGTATCATGAACAACGCTGGCTTTTTAAAATACTGGACACTTTTCCATCATTGTTATTTTATTAATTTTTTTAGTTCAACATCCTTCGTCCACAAGTTTCCCTTCCCTTCCTGCCCCATTGCCTCTTTATCAATCTGGTATTACTTGCCATGAAGAGCCAAATACAGGGTCATGTACCGTTTGTTTCATGAATCATGTGATAGATTACCTTTTGAAAGTCTTACTGTATTGGCACTTAGTCTAGATCAACCGAAAATTATATAACGCAACATCAAATTTGCATAAAATAAGTTACCAATATGCTGTAATCTTTAGACAGCAGCTGTTAGGTTTATATTCCATCACCTAAACCTTCCACCTAAATGTGCCAATGTTTAAGACAGTTTCAAATCTTTAGAAATTCTCATTATATTCCTTTCCACATACATAATATGTATGTATATATGTATGTATGTATATATACATATATACACACACACACACACACACACACACACACACACACACACACACAGAACTGTGCAAAAGTCTTAGGCACCCTATTTT
>CM074940.1:2788585-2828224 GCA_037576815.1 Pangasius larnaudii
TTTAATTTCATTATTTCTGAAGGCATCTTTGCTCTACAGCATTTCTTTGCATGTGCCTAAGACTTTTGCACAGTACTGTACATCACAGATTTCACTAGTGTCTCGGTATTAATTCAGTTCAATTCAGTTTTTATTGAACTGTCACAGTGCTGTTGGAAAAGAGGTGTAATGGGTCAAAAAAAAAAAATCGAACTGGATCCCACAGGACCCAAACCAGCTTTAAAGAAATCCGGATACAGATTTAAATGTATCCCTAATGAGCAAGCCAGAGGTAACGGTGGCAAGGAAAAGCTCCCTGAGACAGCAGGGGGAAGAAACGTCGACAGGAGCCAGACTCAAAGGGGACCCATCCTCATCTGGGTGACATCGGATAGTGCGATTATTTGACCGTTTACAAACACAAGTCACAAGTGTTGAAAAGTGTACCAAAGTGTCTTTGCACATCGTTAAATATTAATGACAAAAAAAAAACAAAAGACCAAATTCCCCACTAGGCTACTTCCATTCAGTACTACGACTCATTTCCTTTTTGTCCTTACAGTGAGACAGCAGCTATCTTTCCTATATTTATAGCAAGTATTTATATGACTTTTGTTAGTTGTGTACGTACGATGAAACGTACGGTTCGAAGACATTCTTCTGCTTGCTGTAAGGGTCTTTGCAAGTATTCTTCCATATCCGTCATTATAACATCGCTGGCATTCATCTTCAGGAGCTCTTGTAGACACCGACTGTAAAATACCACTCACACTGCGAGTGAAGCGAATGAACCTGAAACGCAGGAGCTGTGCGGCGAATAATGCAACGGTGTTTGTGCAAAGAGCCCACGGTTCTTCTTTTTTTTAGAAACATAATTTTGGGAATTTCTATAAAATTTCTTACATTGTCAGTATTTATCACGAGAGAGTAGCTGCAAGGAAAAGAGGGAATTGGCCATAAATTAAAAAAATATCTGACTGGCATAGTAATGTGGAATAGAGATTTGCATTGAGCTCTGGGATCCCACAGGACCCAACAAAATAGTTTCTGCGAGAGGTCAGATATGAAGCTTGCAGGACAAAGGAAAGCCATGTAACCTATATGGTGTCTTTACTGCTTTCATTTGTTCAGAGTAAGTAACTGCTTTATCCTGGTCACGGTCTGGTTTAAATGACTAATGGGTTTATATTTTGATACGTAGACCCAAATAATTTAGGCAAAAATAGATAGATTTGTATGGAGGTTGCTGTAGTGTGATTTAGGGCGTGTCCAGAGGTACAGAGTTGCGTACGCAGCTGGACACAAAAGGGATGAGAACCACTGGAGTAAGAGTAAAATAACGAAGGGGAAATAGACGGAAGTACATTTTAATCAGGTAAGAGGTGAGGTGACTGTCTGATCATATGCCGTGACTAAACACCATAACAACTGTAGTGGATTATTCTCAGTACAGCCGTGACATTGACGTAGTAGTAGTAGTAGTAGTAGTGTGTGTGTGTCTGTGTGTGTGTGTGTCTGTGTGTGTGTGTGTGTGTGGGGTGCTGGTATGAGTGGATCAAGTCCAGCAGTGTTGTTTTGGTTGTTTTAAACAGTGTTTATTTACAGCACTATGTTTAAAATCCCAGTAAGACAGCTGGACCTGAGACACTCGTACCACACACACACACACACACACACACACACACACACACACACACACACACACACACACACACACAAAACTCTCATGTCAGTGCCACAGCTGTACTGAGAATGATGCCCCACAGAAATTAGATCTGATCCGCAGTGGTACTGTGCGGTACATTTCTAAAATGAATATGCGTAGCTATTTTAATATCTTTGCTAATATTGTTTTGTGGTGTGCCTGGAGACCACAGGAAGTCTGTATGCATTGGTTTCTTGGGTGTACTCTTGCGATAAGAAAGCATAACAAAGATCAACAAAAAAAAAAAATCAGTGTTTTGCTGACGTCTGAATGTCCCCTCTTACCTACTGAGTAATTGACAGCACTTTGAGGTAATTAGCAGTGTTGCTGTTTAATGTTTAACAGTGCTGTCGGTAAAACTAGGTGATAGAGATTTTGGAAGTATTGATTAACTCACACAGAGTGCTGAATATTAACTCATCATATTCAGCAAAACGGCAAGGCGAAGAAGTCGCACAAAAGTTGATAAAATCGGATTAACTCGACATGACTGAAACATAATTTTGCTCCTTGTCATGTGATTATCTGAAAATTTATGCAGGTAAATCTTGGTCACATCATTGGAGGCGAGCCATAATGCCAACATTCTTCTTATCTTTTTCTCTTATCATTATAGAGGGTAGTACACCCTCTTTCACCTCAGGTTTCTTTTTGATGAGTGTGAGAAGCAGAAGTATTTTGCAATATGTTGTGTGTGTGTGTGTGTGTGTGTGTGTGTGTGTGTGTGTGAGAGAGAGAGAGAGAGAAATAGATGAGCAATGGGGAGGAACGGTTTATATTCCATGCACCATATCTGAAAGATTTAAATGAACACAAGTTAATAAACTCCTTCAGTTATTGTGACTAAAGGTAAAATCAGTATAAACAGAAGTACAGGACAGTGTGTCTGTGACTCAGCATGTCTTTGAATCAGTGTAGGTGATGGGAAAGGACAGGGATTGCTTCTGACCTAGACTCCTGCTCTAGTTAACCTTTTCGACTCATAATGTTTCTGACGTAACTTGAAACAGAGCCCGAGCCAAGAATACCACTGGTGGAGAATAAAAGCATTCAGAATGAATCAGACTGCAGCACAGATCACTTCTCCTCCTTGCCTGAGACAAACACAGGTAATCTTCTGACTTCACTCTTTACATTTTGACACTTGAATCTAATGAATATAATAATTATAGAAATAGAAATTAATAATTAGATTTTTGTACTACTGAAATATTAACGATCCTACGAGAAGTGGGTTCTTTTAGATGGTTTCATTTTCAGTATTCTTTAAGCTGAGAGCATTTATTGATTATTTAATAATTATCTACATATATAGGCTGTGAAATCAAATCATATTAGAAATGTTATAATAATTTATCAGCAACAATGTTTTAGTAAAACTCCAGTCTTGGTTTTACTTAATCGACACCCAGTCATAATCCGTCTCAAGAATCTAAAATCAAATGTGGATGCATGAACAAAAAATATGCACATTCATGGATTTATTTATTCAAACCGAAAATGTCTTAGACATGCTGCATATTAAAGTGTAAAAATACCAGCAGCGGAAATCTCTTAAAATATGCCACGCATAGTGATCATGTGATTTTTCATTCTATTTTCTTCCTACAGAGTCGTATGAAAATGACGGGCTTTTCACATCAGCCGAACGAGAAAGAGAGTGTTGAGGGACTATCTTTCGTAAGTAAAGTCTACCGTGTCTGTCCTTCTTTATAGCTTCCTTTCACTCCTGCGCTTTCATTTATAACTTTTAAAACCTTTTTTTTTTTTTTTTTTTAAATTCCATTGTATTCTTTCCACAGAGGAAGAGGAGAGAAAGTTCTGCATGGAGGCCCGAATTGAATGTCAGCGTGAACTCCTTTCCTGAAGGCTCTTTGATTCCAGACTACAGAGAACCAGAGCTTCCGCTCAGCCATAGGAAGAAATACCATGACAGCATGAAGACCCTGATTCCAATCCGCTTCAGCTCAGGGTAAACATGCCATATGCTCCCTGCCATATCTATCCAATGATGATGACACGTCATTTAACTTAAATGTTATTGTATGATTATTAAACATACAGTATGATCAGTGGGATATTTTCCCCCGTGTGCTTTTTCTGAGGCACATGACGCCAGCATCTTTTCGAGCTGCTGCTCATGCTGTGTCACAGGGCGGCGTAAGACACTCTGAAGACAGTGCTGTTTGCCCCCTTCTGCATACATGAGCTCACAGAAGCCCACGATTGGCCAGTGTTGCCATGAGTGACAGGGGAGAGACAGTATGCTCCTCCCACCCAGCCAATTTTACTGTCTTGGACTCCCGGCTACGGATTGCGGTGTCATCGTTACAATTCTAACTCAGAGTCTCCGGATGATATTTTAACGCCTTTCTGTTGGCCCTTAAAGAATTCTTTTTAAGAATAAACAATGATAGTGAACTTTATTTATATTGCACTTTCCCATCAGATCTTCATGTGCTTTAGGAGCAAAAGACAAGCAAGAATAAAAATAATTACGAATAATTACGAATTTGTGTTACTCCTTCCTTTTTTGCAGCTCAAACCCTATGGATGATGCCGGATTCTTCTCCTTTACCTCGTTCTCATGGATGACGCCCATGATGTGGAAGCTGTTCAGGAATCGTCTGGATGCAAGCTCTCTCAGTCTTTCTCCTCATGATGGCATGCACAAAAGTGGAGAGAGGTAGGCCATACAGGCTACAGCTATTTTAGACCGAGGTATAGGATGAAGCTGGGTTATTAGAAGGACGCGATATAGTCTGAAACAAAGCTGTGAGTTTATTCAAGTTAGAAGGTCATCTTTTTTTCATTCTGTAATTATAGAATTTATTTTAAATAAAACTAAATTTATTGTTTCTGAGTTGAAAATAGAGATGGAGGGAGTGTTACAGGGACAATAATCACCTTTTTTACATATAAAATAATAAGAAAAATCAGAAAAAAAGTTTTTTTACAATAATACTTTAAATATAATATATATATTTTTAAATACTTTAAAAAATAACTTTTAAAGTGTTTATTATTATTTTGGCATTATTCTCCTTTTAATAAAAGATTAAAATTGAGGATTTTTATCCAGATGGAATATAAGATAAATGCCTTGACTTGTTAGTTTATAGCTGTTATAAAGTTATTGCGATAACTGAGTTTCCACAATTAAATGTAACTAAAAATGGGTATAAAATGTACATGTTGTTTGACAATAAATAAAAAAAAAACTTAATAGCAAATTGCTATGATGTAAGACAAATAGACCACTTCAGGATATGCATCTAGAGGAAAATAATCAACTTCAGCGTTACCGGTGACAGTAACTGTGCTTCATCACACCATCCAGTCCTTGATTATTTTCCTGTACGAGCAGGCTACATTACTTCAAGTTATCAGTAAACACGTTCTTTACTGTTTTGTAAGATTAAAACTATGCTGGTGTGTGTGTGTGTGTGTGTGTGTGTGTGTAGGTTCTTGAGGATGTGGGAGGAAGAGGTGGCGCGTGTGGGCATTGAGAAAGCATCCCTCTTCTCAGTAGTGATGCGTTTCCAGAAGACTCGCTTTTTAGTGTGTTGCATCGTCGCTGTTCTGTTCACATTAGCAGTGTTTATTGGACCGGTGCGTTCTTTCTCTCTAATTCTACACACCATGAAATCTAAAAAAGTTCAGCTACTATTAGCTTAGCACATGTTCAATGTGATCCTAATTTCCTTAATATCCTCTTTAGTTCAAATTCTGCTATTGCTATATTTTTGCTATAAGTGTAGGACTATTGTAAATAACTTTTTTCATGAAACTTTATGACTTTTGAATCACATTCACTGCATGTTAAATGCGTTATACATAATTTTTATGTGCATTTCCGTAAAAAAGAAAGAAAGAAATGACCTGGGTGAGTGCTTACATTGCTAAGGCGAATGCTATCTCTTCCTCTCAATCATTGTTTTCTCTCTGCGTTCTTTATGCGTCCTTCAGTCTATTCTGGTGAACGAGATCCTGACGTATGTGGAGCAGTCCGAGGGGTCCACGCTGGTGCACGGCGTTGGCCTGTGTGTGGCGCTGTTCATCTCGGAGTTCTGTAAAGCTTTCTTTTCGTCGCTCCTCTGGGCCATAAACCTGCGCACCTCCATCCGAATGAAAGGAGCCTTCAGTATGCTCGCCTTTCAGAAAATCATCACGCTCCGAACACTCAGCGACGTCACTGTAGGAGAGGTACCTTCTGATCGGTCCGTCGGTTGATTGCTCTCGCCCTTGATGGGCGATATGACAATATCATATCAATATCATGATAAATTAAGCCATGTTACATTTTTCTGAGATATGGTGATGTTTTCTTATAAATTCTTCGAAAATAATGACAAATGGACTCAAAGGAGTCGAGGCAATGTTCAAATTTTGTACTTCAAAAATGTAAATGTTAAAATGTTAATATATTTAGCAATCGATGACCTGAAGCCTGGAGTTCGTGTGCAACTTGGGAGGGCTACTGAGAACAGGAAGTGAGGCAGTGTGTCCGCAATTTTGCCTTCAGATTTAGTACATCTCCTTGGGAAATAGAGCCAGTGGTCATGATGGACTCTGATCTTCTACTGTCATTAAGGATTTGGGGCCAAAAATTGCTGCTTGAATCAAATACAAATTCAAATTTTATTGGTCTCACACCAATAATTTTATATATTATTTATGAATAAAAGTGTTTCTGAATAACAAAATATTTTTAAAATTATTATAAATATCTTTATGAATAATAATCAAATTTATTTTTAATTTTTGCTTTTAATGCAACACTACTTTTTTTGCTGGCGGTTTGTAAGTAAACCTTGAGTTTAAATGAGGATGAGTTAAATGAAAACCTTTTTTTTTATTTTTATTTTTTTTATTTTGCAGTGTTTATTGCAAATAGGTGTCAGAAAAGTGTAGCATTTTCATTCAATGCAAGTGTTCCAGCGCTTAACGAGCATCCGGATTCCTCCAGAAAAAAATGTATATGTTATTATAAGAATATGTTACTTACATGCCACTGAATTACACTAAAATACTGGATAAAATAAAATGATAATCTGCTTTGACCTTACTGAGGGTCAAAACTTTATGGCTGAATATCTTAAAATCACAGAATTGTCTGAATTGTACAATACATCATAAAAAATACATCATTTTGATTTCCTCTCTCTCTCTCTCTCTCTCTCTCTCTGTCTCTCTCTCTCTCTCTCTCTCCTGCAGATGGTCAACGTATTAACGAGTGATGGCTATAGAATATTTGAGGCAGGGCTTTTTGGCACGTTTCTACTGTGCATCCCCTTGTTGCTGATCGTGTGTATTATTTATTCATGCTACATCTTGGGCTACACTGCACTCATAGGAATCATTATTTACCTCATCTTTATGCCTATCCAGGTGAGCTAGTGAACTTCCGGTGAACTTTTAACACACCACCCTTTTTTCATTTCAAATATCCTCACAGTGATAGAAATGTATATAAGAGGAAGTTACTTTGACTCACATATACACCAATGAAAAATATTTTCAGCCTAACAGCACCTGAAAAGGCTGAAATATCAAGTGAATTAAGCCCTATGTTGATAGGATTACATTTACATGGGGTCCTGGGGAAATTTCGTATTTTACAGGTGCTACTCTGATTTTATTTCTGTCTGGATCGGCCATGTCGATGTCGAATTACGCGTCTGTGATTTTCTATACAGATGTCGCCTCACACTGAAAAAAAAACTGCTGCTACTTGAAATATTTAGTCTCGTAGCGCGTGTGTCAGTGACCCTCCCTCAGATGTCAAACACTTCCTGAGTCTCGTAATGAAAAACGGATGCTTCTCATATACTCTGTGGTTATGAATCGTGTTTTCAAATTGTTTCTGGAACTTTGGTTCGACTCAAACTGAAATAAGAGTCAGCGTCTCTTCTCTACTCCAGTGCCTCTTTGACTGATTGGATGCCATTTTTGTGAATGGAGCGTGATCGCGTGACCACGTGAAGCAAACATCCGGTTGTACGTGTTGTACACAAAATACATCCCGCTAGAAACTCGCTCCTCCTATGGGACTTTTATTGGTATCCGGATGCGAGAGTTTTATCACTGAGGAAGTGTATAGAAAAATGATTACAGACGTCCCCATCATAAAGTAATCCAATCTGAATAGGGCTTTAGGATACGAACGTCTTTCAGGATTTTTCACGAATCCTAAATTTCTTTCAGAATTCCCCTATGAACGAGTTACGAATACATTTGCTCGTATCCAGCTTAATAAATGAAGCCCATCGGCAGAAAATACAGTCTGCGGTTTGAAAACCACAACTGAGCGTCTGTGTTCTTGTGCTCTTCTTCAGTTCTTCGTTGGCTTGTTGATCAGAGTGTTTCGGAAAAAGGCCATCTCCGTGACAGACAAACGTGTTCGCACCATGAACGAAGTCCTGACCTGCATCAAACTCATTAAGATGTACGCATGGGAGGAGTCTTTTGAAAATAAAATTACAGGTACACGTTTATATTTTCGAGCCAGATTTATGATTGTTGCCTCAATTCATTAAAATCGAAGCTTCGATCCAAATTGGATCGCTCCTAGTGTAAATGCTGATCTAGAATCAACTGCCATGCAATAATATAGTTACTTTAGTATTTTTTTCCCCTGGGTATGGCTTATAAACCTAATTATTTATGATATACAGTAAGTTACCGACCCTAATATTCAGCTTCACAAATATTATAATTTCATACATTATCAATGTAAAAACATCTATAATGCCTTACATCTCTCTCTCTCTCTCTCTCTCTCTCTCTCTCTCTCTCTCTTTGTCTGTAGGTATCAGGAAGGAAGAGAAGTTGCTTTTGGAGAAAGCGGGATATACTCAGAGTGCGAACTCCTCCTTTACAACAATAGTTCCCTCTCTGGCCACGATCGTTACCTTCATCGCTCACACAGCACTCCGGTTACCTCTGCAGCCCTCCACTGTGAGTATCCACCGTTTATATGGCTTCTGTCATCACCCTCCTTACACATGGACAGGACGAAAAAGTTCAATGGCCTACGGTACTCCTCATTAACCCTGTGGCAGTAAAAAAAGCCATTCATGTGATCCTTTTTCAGTGACATTCACGTGATAAGTTTGAGGCAGTGGTTTATTAAGCCTTTATACCTTCTATAAAAAATAACACGCACACTCAGGGAATTTGTAACGACCATGTAGTTGTGGAGGAAATCATATTGTAAATATTTTTTGTATACACTGTATGTCTGTCTGTGGTTTGGTAGGCATACACCATCATTGCTGTGTTTAACTCGCTGCGGATGACGTTGGGTCTGCTGCCGTTCTCTGTAAAAGCAATAGCCGAATCGAAAGTGGCTCTCACACGATTAAAGGTTCGGCTTTTATTTTCCTTTCGCTCCTGTTTTTGGAAATTTTGATCTTCATTCTTCCCCTCCTACGTGTATGACGTCTTTAGTTTGTGCATCAAATCACTGAAGCACTCCCAGTTTTTCACGGTCTAATTTTTTACTTTTACTTTTGACTTAACTGTTAATTTAACAATCAGAAGAAGAACAGCACCTTTATATGAATGGTATACCTGTTTTATAAAAAATGAGAGATGTGTACTCCACTTTGTGTAGATTTAAATAGCTTTTCAAATAACTGTAAAATAATTGAATTAAATTTCAATTCCAAATAGCATTTCAGAAGGTTAGGATTGAGTATTAATTGTATTATACTCATTTCCGTGCTTTCCTTCCCAGAGGATCCTGATGATAAAGAATCCCGACCCCTATCTGATCCAGAACAAAGACTTGAGTGCTGCTTTAGTGATGGACAAAGCTTCGTTCTCCTGGAATTCCTCTGCTCCAAATGGCCCTGAGAGCCCGGTGACTGTGGCCAACGGGGTAAAGAAGAGTACAGCAGAGCCTGTGGAGGTCACTCAGAACGGCACACAAGACACCAAACCAACACTAAAGAACATCACGTTTACTCTTCCCAAGGTGTGTGTCTGTGTGTGTGTGACTCGTTTATGTTTCACAACAACTTCGAAGAAGTGTTTTGTAATGACATTCTGCATTTCCAGAAGAAAGAGACTTGTTTAAAAGAGAAATCAGTATATGATATATGGTCTAATTAGGAATAAAACACAACAGTATGTGCTATCATACAGCATCTCTTTTTTTTTCTCTCTCTTGACGTTAATAAGTCAAAAATATGTTACTAAGAAACCAGAAAGTGCAAAGTTCTCTGTCCTGATCCTGTGTTTCCTGTGTCGGAAAACCTAATAACGAAAATAATAACAACGGCTGTCCTGAAGATGTCAGAAAACTTAAAGTTATAGCTTCTGACTAGCTATAAAAAGCACTGAAACTGGAGATTCCATCCATAAACATGAAATAAATGTCTCCTCACTGAAAACTTAGCCATATCAAAAATTATTTTTTAATCTATTTATGCTGAGTTTTCACCATGCAAGCCCCTGTGTAATATGTTACTATAGGAACAATAACATATTAATATAAACTGGAACTATTGTCAGAGCTGCTGTTACAGAAAATGAATCCACACCTACTGACCAATCAGAATTGAGCATTCAACTTAGGTGTGGTATAAATAGATTTATCTAATGCCAAGCTGCCAGGGTGATTGATAAACATTTTTTCATTCCAGGGAAGTTTGCTTGGAGTTTGTGGCAATGTTGGAAGTGGAAAATCCTCGCTGATATCAAGCATACTTGAGCAGGTATGGTACTCTTTACAGTGTTGGGATTTGAACTCACGACCGTCCAGGCAGTAGCCCAGTGGCTTAACCAGTGACCATTTCTTTATTGCGCCCTTAGATGCATCTTCAGAGTGGATCAGTCTCGGTAAATGGAACGTTAGCCTACGTTTCCCAACAAGCCTGGATCTTTCATGGAACTGTACAAGATAATATTTTAATGGGAGAACCTTTCGACCAAGAGAGGTAACACACAAACCCGAGACACCATGCCTTCATTCTAACACAAATCGAGCTGTAAACTACTCTATAAAAAACACGCCCTGAGATACATGTTACGGAACTGTACATGGTCAAACACTTATCTATTCAGAAATCGCATATATTTGTTTGCACTTTTGGCATTTCAACCTGACCTCATGAGAAGTTTGTACGGACTCAGACAAGCAATAGCGATGCAAGAAGCAACACGCTCATTAAAAAGATACTCAGAATATGAATGAAATATAGTTGAGTGTTAGAGACATGAATTTATACCACAGTGCTGCTGATTTCTAGAATCTGATTGGCCAGAAGATGTTGATTCATTTTCCATAACGTCAGCTCTGACAGAAGGGCAGCTGCAAATTACTGTATATTTATGCACTTAATGTACTACGTTATAGTTTCTATAGTAACAGCTCGTTCACATGTAACCTACTGTACATGTGTACTGTATAATAAATGGATCAACATTTTATGGATTAAGAAAGAAATCGTGTAATTCTTGTTTATTTAACATTTATTTGTTTACAGTGTCAGTGCTTTGTAACGGGTAGAAAGTTTCCCAAAAATGGAAAACTGTGTGTTTTCTTAGTAACATGAAAAAAAAGTGTCATTTTGTCTTAGTAAATGTTGATAGGACGACTTTTTATAAGTGATAACTTGTTCCACAATATTAAATGTAACTGTAACTAATCTTAAACTTTATATCTTTTTGTACAACCCAGATCGTGCAAATTTGCACGTGTGCAATCACATGGTGCATTTCAATATCAGTAAATTGTTCAACATAAATCTTAGCTTCAGCAGTGTATGTTATCTGTGCTAAATGCTGAGGTCTGGATTGACAGAGCACGAGTAAAGTGTTAAACGTGTTAAATTTGTTCCCATGCACAGGATCAGGGTGTCGTGCCACCTTGAAATGTACCTGTAATACATTTTATAGCATAGTCAAGCACGATTAAGACTTTCTCTTATGAAACTGTCTTGGTTTATTTTTGGTGTTTGTTATGTGTGTGTTTGTGTTGTAGGTATAACCGTGTTATCCACGCCTGCAGTCTGAAGCCAGATCTTGCTATTCTCCCGTATGGTGACCAGACAGAGGTTAGTTTTTCAGAGCCTAATGCAGTAAAACATATCACGTATCAATATTTGTCTCTCTAGCAGGTGGCGAATATACATTGATGCATATTTTTGATGTGGGTGTAGATCGGAGAACGCGGTCTGAATTTATCAGGTGGTCAGAAGCAGAGAGTCAGCCTAGCAAGAGCGGTCTACTCCAACCGAGACATCTTCCTATTGGACGACCCTTTGTCGGCGGTCGACGCCCACGTGGGCAAGCACATCTTTGAGGAGTGCATCAAAAAAGAGCTGAAGGGCAAAACCGTGATCCTGGTCACACATCAGCTTCAGGTATTTGATCTTTGATTTATTCTTCTACTGTTTCATAAATCTACACTTACTGCACAGACTAAATAGAGCCATCGTTTATATTCCATCTACAAACACATATGTTTCCAAGCTGAAGCTCGGACGTGTTGAAAGTATACGCAATTACTGAAGGATCGCCTGACTTGAGTAACTTCTGACAATTTTAGTCAAACCTGCTAAATGTGGGGTCCTCAGCTGGGTGTAATGAGCTCACACCAAACAGATGCTCATTTATTTGGCAAAAAATAAATAAAAAATCACATGAAGTTGCATAAAAAAAGTCCACATTTAGCAGGAGGGAAAACTCTTTAGTCATATTTTGGAAGACATCCTCTCAAGCAATTTGCCAATGATTATGTATATTATGTATTAAAGAACAACACGTCATACGTTTTGTCCATTCATTGTTACATTTAATGTCGTGCAACGACTTCAAAACAAGGATAAATCCTGGTTATCACTTAACATTCATCTCTTCTTTTTTTTTCTCTCTCTCTCTCAGTTAATAAGACACAAAATGCAGCTTGTTGTGTTACCGAGAAAGCACAAGCAAAGCACAAAGTCTTCTGTACTCAGTTAAAAATCTTGTGTGGTAGCACTGCTTGATATATCGCTTTGCTTGTATTTCCTCATTTGGAACTGGCTTTGGATAAAAGCGTCTGCTAAATGAATAAATATAAATGTAGCTGGAAACAGTAGCTGGAACTACTCTCAGAGCTGCTACTGAAAATTAATGACCAATCAGAATTGAGCATTCAACAGCTCTGTGGTACAAAATAATATTAAAAAAATAAGTGTCAGATATCAGAGAGGAATAAATGCACAATCATTATCAACACCTTTGACACACTCTTTTGATGAATCATGCTAACCCTGCACACGGGTAAACATTAAGCAACCCACATCATCCCTAAAGCCATTTATGAGCCTCTCATTTAATGTGCAACTCACAATAAACAGCCTTTTAATGACTTTACTTTACCACCTGTCTTTCCTTTCTGTCTCTCTGTCTCTGTCTCTCTCTCTCTCTCTCTCTCTCTCTCTCTTGTCCTATAGTATTTGGAGTTCTGTGATGAGATCTTGCTTTTGGAGGATGGGAAGATTAAGGAAGCTGGAACGCACAGAATGCTGATGAAAACAAAGGGTCGATATGCGTATCTCATCAACAACTACCAGCTGGAAGAGAGCAATGTAATGGTGCTTTCTTTTGTCGCTTTAGCATACTGATTTCTTCGGATGTACTGAAAAGCGTGATTTTGTATTATTTTTTTTCGTAGGAGACAAAGGACGAAGCCCCAGTGAGCCCCTCTGAGTCCAGCGAGCACAGCAACAAAGGCAGAGAAAACAGCGGAAATGTAAACGCAGGTCAGAGGTCATACAGCGCAGGATACACTGCGTTGATCTGACTCTTAGAAGGCGTGTTTTGAGAATTATAAAGGTTATAGCCTGATTTACATGCGCTTAAGTAATCAGATAATGGAGAAATTCTTGGTCAGCATGAGTGTATTTGTAAATACATGATCATGTCTACAACCTGCCAATGAACCCAGTGAAGAAGAAGCCTGTGTAAAAAAAATGTATTCATTTGGGAGGTTTTATGGCTACAAATTGCACAAATTTCAATCATCCAAAGAGGAGTTTTCTCTGATAACTGAAATTACATAACGAGCAAATTATATGTGTTATAAAGTAACAGAATGTGGTATTCATTTTGTGCGTTTGTGTTGGTCGATGTCCTGTCCAGCCTTCGACATGTCTGATGAGAGAATTAAACCAGATGACTCAACATCCCAAACTCAGGAAATAAAAGGTGCTGTAAATCTCTTGCCCATGTTAGTATAGTGTCAAATATCTACACAAGCGTGCTTTAACTCCACAGATCTGCTCTTTTAAATGGTTTCAATGTGTTTCTGAACCTTAGAGGGTAAAGACCAGCTCGTCACCAAGGAGGTGTCTCAGGAAGGATCGGTTACTTTCAGAACTTACCACCAATACTGCCGTGCTGCAGGAGGTAACAAACACACACACACACACACACACACACACACACACACACACACACACACACACACACACACACACAGACTGCTCACTCACTCACTCACTCACTCACTCACCAGCTTTCTCATTCATATACTCACTCTGTCTTCCTCATTTCTCATGTTTCCTCTCTATTTTGTCTCTTTGTCTCTCACACTTTTTAGGTTACATTCTGTTGTTTTTTGTCATGATATTCTTCATCCTGCTGGTGGGAATGACTGCCTTCAGCAACTGGTGGCTCAGTTACTGGCTCAGTCAAGGCTCTGGGGTAAAAAAAACACTCACTCACACTCACACACACACACACACACACACACACACACAGTGATGATTATACTGCTTTTACAGAAATAAAGAATAATGACATTACTTTACACCATGCATATTTGTACACTTGGCCCCTTTGTTTCCTGAACAGCTGTGTGCTCTTACATTGCTGATTCATGCAAAAGAGAGCTGACAGTTTTGACTGCTGATATCTCTTAACATGAGAACCACAAAAATAACACAAAGGGTGAAAATGTGAACACAGTGAAAGTTAGGAAAGAAATTTCCCTTCCTATCAATTCATTTAAAATTCCCACTCAGGGAATTCGCCACTTATAGCGATGTTAATATTCTCTTTCCTGGTACGGAGGTGACATTCCTTGTTGAAACCCTGATGAGTAAACTGGTATGGAGTTTAGATGGACATTATAAACTTTATATAATCAGTAAAAAATGCTATAGGATTATAACTTCAAGGGATTTTAATGTGAAATCATTCTTGTTTACTCAATTAATACAGATGTGATTATTCTATGTAGCTACTTGTACTATACAGTATAGCTATTTATTACCTGGATGGCAGCTGAACTTTTTTTTTTTTTTTTTTTTTTAAATGAGATTGTTTTTAGTAAAGGAGTAATATATGCACAGGAATGTGGGGGTATTTTGATGATGTGTGAAAATGTCTCTTTTTCTTACTCTCTCTCTTTTTCTCACAGCTCTTGAATGCATCAGATCCCACCTCTGACACCGGGGACATATCCCAAAATCCTGATCTGGGCTTCTATCAGATGATATATGGCTTGTCTGTGGTGGTCATGGTGGTGCTGAGTGTCCTGAAGGGTTACAGTTTCACTAAAGTGACGTTGCGCGCTTCCTCTAAACTCCACGACACCATGTTCAAGAGGGTGAGACTTTCTGACACACACCATCAGCACAGGCGTTAGACCTGGAAGTCAATGCTGTGATTATCGTTGTACATTCAAGGCTTTTTTTTTTTAACGCTTTGTGCCATTAGAAGTTAATGTCCAAATACGTGCATAGTATAGTAAAGTATAGTATAGTATAGTGATTAATGTTGTAACTTTGCCCATTAGATCCTGGCCAGTCCCATGAGCTTCTTCGACACGACTCCTACCGGCCGTATGGTGAATCGCTTCAGCAAGGATCAGGACGAGATCGACACCGTCCTGCCGTTCAACATGGAGAACTTCCTGCAGTTCTGCCTCATCGTCACCGCCACTATCTTGACCATCTGCATCGTCTTTCCCTTCCTCCTTATCGCCGTGGTTGCACTTGGAGCCATCTTTGCTCTCATCCTCTAGTAAGATTTAACATTCATCCCTCAGTCACCAGCAGTGCAGATGCTTACGAGTAGCACTTGCATTGGCAGTGTAGGGACCGCTGGTAAAACCTAATCATATCAAAGATATGATACAAAAAAGGAAAACAAGTCTACTATTTGGGATTGTAACATGTTTGTAAATGTCATGTGGGTCACTGGACCATCGTGTTGTTTCAAACAGAGATGGAATAGACAGTGTTAGAAAATGTAAAGTAGATGCTGATGTGGTGAGGTGTTCAGTTTGATGAACACTGCCATCTGCTGATCAGTGTGAAAAAGGCAGTCTGAGATTTTGTGAGTTTTTTTTTTAACAACAAAATTAAGGTTCAGCTCTGATATTTTAAGTAAAATAAAAGTACAGTTTAACTACAAAGATTTCTATCCCATATTGTTTCTGCACCAAAAAGAAAAATTTACCTCTATTTTACAATTTCACACAAAATAGGTACAAAATCAATAAAAAGGTAGCTCAAGCTCCAGGCCTGGTTTAAAGAATGCAGAGAGATATAAAGGCAGTGTGTTTATACCACAGAGCTGCTACATTCTCAATTCTCATTGGTCAGAAGGTGTTGATTAACGTCCTGTAACAGCAACTCTGACAGTAGTGCAGCTGTAATTCACAAGATTATATTAATGTGTTTATTCTACTACATAATAGTTTCTATAGTAACAACTCGTTCACAGGGACTTGGACGCTCCACATTAACTACACCTACTATTAAATGGGTTAAAATGTGATCTTATTTAACAAAGACAAACATATAATCCTTGAAGTTTTCTTTAAGAAGACGTTTATTTAATATTTATGGAAGAAGTCTCCAGAGTCAGTAGGTTTTCATCTTCATCAGCCTTCAGTAGTTTACACTGTTTTGGATTATTAAGAGAGGCTGATGATTATTGTTTTAACTGTTTTTAGCTGCTATAATGTAAGTGAGAACACTAATTAACTTGTTTTGTGGACGTCCCACAACATTAAATGTGACTATAAATGGATAAAATGTGTGACATATTGTTCTTTAATTAATAAAAAAAATGTAATTGCTGGCAAATCGCCGGCAAATGGTTTAAGAGGAATACAAAAAGTTCAGGAAGTACAGTTTTCGGAAAATAATCAACTTCCTGGTGGCAGCATGAAGTCACGTTAATTATTTTCCTATAACAACACAACACTGAGTGTTTTATTCCATACTTTTTTTCTTCAATTTGTCCTATGGGGATGCAGACTTTTGCACTCAACTATGTATATAAGTGGGGTTATGGTAGATTATTAACATCAGGAAGTGGTGTGGTGTGGTGTGGTGTGGTGTGTTCTGTGCTAACTCTATGTTGCGTTGTGTGGTTTAGCATCTTCCAGAGGAGCATTCGAGAGATGAAGCGGATGGAGAATGTGAGTCGCTCTCCCTGCATCTCTCTCGCTACCTCCGTCATCCAGGGCCTCAGCACCATCCACGCCTACGACAAAACAGAACAGTACATACAAAAGTATGACAGAACAATCAAACCACATATTTTAGTACAGTATGAAGTATTAACTCCTACTGATCTCATATCCTCTATGTGTGACGTGACTGTTTCTTTGACAGTTATGAAATGATAAGCGACCATAACTCCAATCACTTCCTGTTGTTTAACTGCGGAACGCGTTGGCTGTCCTTCTGGCTGGACTTCCTGTCTGCCTCTGTTACTCTGGTGGTGGCGCTTTTTGTAGTGCTCAGCCCCACTGAGGTCATCAGTCCTGCACTCAAGGGTCTGGCCCTATCGTATACCATACAGGTAACACACACACACACACAAAACGATGATATTATCTCAGTGTAGGAAAGTGTTTACATGTGTTGCTTATTGCGTTTTTTATTCCCTGCAGTTGACAGGCATACTACAGTTCGTCGTGAGGCTCTCTACGGAAGTGGAGGCGAAGTTTACCTCAGTGGAGCGACTGCAGGAGTACATCACTGTGAGACGTTCCACAGTTTAACAAAATACTAGTCGGAGTATCAGTTTTAACATTTTAAATAATATTTTACATGGCTTGTCATGATATATAAATAAGTTTTAACCTCCTGTGTATAGCTATATTCACTGATTTGAACATTTACTCTTTTTTTAACATTTTGAGTCTATAAGGCACATCAGTTCAGTTGGACTTGCAGACTGTTGCTCAATGTTATTTTTAACGGGTCAGATACGCTAAAATACGATCTGTTTCGCAGGGCTGTGTGTCTGAAGCGCCGCGCAAAGTGAAAGGCATCAACATCCCATCAGGCTGGCCGCAGGAGGGTGCTATCACCTTTAAAAACTACAGCATGAAGTACAGAGAGAACACACCGATAGTGCTGGATCAGCTCGACTTCACAATCAAACCACAAGAGAAACTCGGCATAGTGGGGCGTACCGGCTCAGGTGAGATGCGAGCCGTAATATTTACTTGGTAATATGCTTTAAGAGGAAAAACTGAATAATGTGCTGGCAGTTTTATCTCAGTTTTGAACAATAAGAAAAATATCTATGGAAAAATCCACACAAATTCCTTTAACATGATCCTCTTGAATGCAGTGTAAGTAAGACATATAAAATAAGCTGCTTGTGATTTTTCCCATCATTTTCACTGTTGCTCCATTTGATAGCTAAATCATTTCGACCCAAACAAAACATAAGAATGTTTTGGATGCATTATAACTGGTAAGAAAGACAGGATACAGGTTTTTAAAGGATTTAAACTTGTTATGTGGCAGGTAAATCGTCACTGGGTGTGGCAATGTTTCGCTTGGTGGAGCCAGCAGAGGGCACTATTCTGATCGACAACCTGGACGTGTGCACTTTGGGCCTGCAGGATCTTCGCAGTCAGCTGTCCATCATCCCACAGGACCCGGTCCTCTTCATCGGCACGGTCAGGTAACCGCTCAACTCTTGTCTCTTGACCTTCGAAGCTTAGCGCAGGACTAGAAATGCCTTTTGCACTCACAGCTGCGGTGACACGATGCGACAAAATGGCCGCCAGTTGTTCATTTATAATTACAGTTGCATTTTTGTTGCAAAGAAAAAATGACAGGAGTTTAATTTTATGCAAATGAGAAGAGAAGCAACATGGTGACTACTGATGGGAATGAAGAGGGGATTCAGGATGCCTAATTTTTGGTTTCTGTCAGATATCGCTTCCTGGCTGACATAGATTGTTTTTATGTATTGCTTCAAATATATCTTGATATAAAATTAAACTAGTCAGATTAGAACAGTGCATGTCAGTGTGAACTCAGGCTAATGAATGAATATCACAGAGTAAATGTGTTGAATTTTATGCAGGTATAACCTCGACCCATTTAATAAGCACACCGATGAGGAGCTCTGGATGGCTCTGGAGAAAACATACATGAAAAATGCAGTAAGTACAGATACTTCAGGCCCACCATTAGCAGCAACTTGATGTGTTACGGGGAAGCAATGAACCAATCAAACGTCTCTCTGCGTCTTCGGTAGATTTCTAATTTGCCACAGAAGTTGGACTCGGGGGTCGTGGAGAACGGCGAGAATTTTTCTGTAGGAGAGAGGCAGCTCATTTGCATGGCCAGAGCACTGCTTCGCAATTCGAAAGTAAGAAACACACACACACACACACACACACACACACACACACACACACACACACCACCCCCCTAAAAACACACAAGGATTAAGTTTCTCCATTACCCCATTGGATTTCTGTCATATTATATTCCTTTGTACATAAATCATTTTTGTATCATTAAAAAAAATCATGTTGTGTTTATTTGATTTGAATTTTTTTTTGTTTCGTTTTGGACATAATTTGTGAAAGTTACATCATTGTGCTTTCACATGGATTTGGCCGCACAGGGTCAGCTTAAGCTCTACAAATGAATCTCCACATGGTAGGGCAGCAGGTGGTCTGGTAGTTTCTGGTAGTTTCTAAGCTTTTTTCTAAGATTTATACCTGGTTGTTTAATGACATGGCTCTGGAAACAGGAGAGAGAGTCTGGAGACCCCGGGAGTCTGTGATTTTTTTAATATAGCTGTGGAAATGGTGGAAATCACAACCAAAAAGTATTTTTTATAAGTTCTTTTATAGTCATTAGCCCATTTGACAGGAGACCTGAATTTGACAGGTTTAATCCAAATGTTAATAACTCAAAAACAAGACTATAAATAATGTCAATCGTGAATCTGATTGTTGTTATACCACAGCGTGGTCGAATTCTGTGCTTTATTGTTGTGTTGTTGTCTAACAAAGTAAAATATCTAATCGTTGATGTGGTGACAGTTTTTTGGTAGGAGACATGTAGGAGACATTTCTCAGGAGTCTGTGCTTTATAACACTTACGGTGCTTTGCAACGTTTCCCAGCACGAGAACGTGTTCAGGACAGAGGAGTTCATGCGTTCTGGTTTCTCGGTAAAACAACAAACTGAAGTTTTGAGAGAGAGAGAGAGAGAATGAGAGAGAGAGAGAGATAATGGAGAACTGTATTGTTACTATAACATAAGGGAGGACAGGAACTTGTATCTTAGACTTTCCACAACATTAAATATAACCATAAACCACTAAAATGTTTCGTTTATTAATAAATTAAACATCGAAATCGTTGGCAAATCGCTGTGGTATAAGTAGAATAACACACTCACACACACACATAATACACTTATTTTCGTGTAACCACGCGGGCTGCTGTGTGTTGTTCCTTACTTTATACTATGACTCCAGTAAATAGGCAAAATATTCCTGTACATATTGAAATAGATTATATTTAGGTTTATGTTCTTAAAATAAATCAGATGGAAATTTTCCATGGAATTTCTTTTTTACAATTAAAGTGGTTCCCAGTTGCAAAAAGTCTGATGTGTGCTATGTTTTGTGATTTTAAAAACATTTGTGTTATTCCTAAATTCCAGCTGTTTTCTGAAAAAGACTCATACACTTGGATAGACAGAGTGCTGATGTGTGTGTGTGTGTGTGTGTGTGTGTGTGTGTGTGTGTGTGTGTGTGTGTGTGTGTACAGATCATTCTGCTGGACGAGGCGACGGCGTCTATAGACTCAGAGACAGACAGTCTGATCCAGCACACCATCAGAGACGCCTTCCAGCACTGCACCATGCTCACTATAGCGCACCGCATCAACACCGTGCTCGAGTGTGACCGCATCCTCGTCATGGACAAGGGCAAGGTGACAACACACACACACACACACACACACACACACACACACACACAGAAACATACAGCGCATGACTGCACACAAAATGCACAATAATCTCTCACTGTCTCTTTTCTGTCTCTCTCTCTAATCTAATAATCTCTCCCTTTTCACTGTTCATCTATCTCTTTTCTCTGTCTCTCCCTCTCTCTCTTTTCTCTGTAATTCTGTCAGTCTCTTTTCTGTCACTCTCTTTTTGCTGTCTATCTGGGTTTTTTTCTGTCTTGCTCTCTCTTTTCTGTCTCTCTCTGTCTCTTTTCTCTATCTCTCTCTTCTCTCTCTTTCTCTATCTCTCTCTCTTCTCTCTCTTGTAAACTTTATAAAGTTATACAAATAATACACATATAACTGCATTAAAACATTACAAATACAATAAACAAAAACAAGCAAACAACATCTCTCTCTTTTCACCGTGTCCCTGTCTCTCTCGTTGTCTCTTTTCTCAGTCTGTCTCTTTTTTCTCCATCATTCACTCTCTCTCTCTCTCTCTCTCTCTCCCTCTCTCTCTCTGTCTTTTCACTGCCTCTCTGTCATTCTTTATCTCTTTCTCTTTTCTCTGTCTCTGTCTCTGTCTTTTCTTGGTCTCTCTCATTCTTTACATTTCTCTCTCACTTTCTGTCTCTTTTCACTGTCTCCCTCTCTTTTATGTCATTCTGTCTTTATCTCTCTCTGTCTCTTTTTATCCATCTGTCTTTTCTCTCTCTCTCTCTCTCTCTTCTCTGTTTCTCTCTTTTCAATTCAGTTGCATTCAGTTGAATTCAGCAAGCTTTTTCAGCCTGACGGTATAAATGTAAAATATTTCCAAAGCATCACAGAAAAGAGAAGAACTGTTATTAAAAAACACACATTTAGTTAAATCACTGTCCATTCAGTTAAATTATTTCCCATACAGAGAAAGTAACATTAATAAAAAAAAAAAATGTTTTCTCCTTTCTCTGTCTCTCTATCTCTTCTTTCTTTCTTTCTCTCGACTCCCATCTCATCTTTTGTCTCTGTCTCTCTGTCTCAGGTTGTTGAATTTGATCGGCCGCAGGATCTCATGCAAAAACCAGACTCTGCCTTTGCGTCACTCTTAGCAGCAGCCAATAGTGTCACGTCCTGAAACACACACACACACACACACACACACACACACACACACACACACACACACACACACACACTGATCTGCGCAGATTTCCTGTGGCCTGCTCATCATTAACTGGGTCAGGAGTCAGCTTTATACACTCTGTTTATACATAAACACTCAGCAGATGAGAATGAGACAATAACAGTTCAATATGTTTAAAGCCGTGTGTGAAGGTAAGAGAACATCATGTGGGTTTCAGGACTGTTTGGTGCCGTGAGGAAGACAGTGTACGAGTGCACCCACCATTATGTGTACATTAATATGAAATCTCGGACATAAACATGGCTCCTCTTCTTTTTTTTAGTTCTTATATATATATATTTATATAAACGTATTGGTCATGCATCACACATGTATGTCTTAGTTGAGTCATTCAATCAAACCACAGCTATCCTTTGGTCACCTGATCACTCACGTCTCACATTTTTTTGATTTGCACATTATTTATTTTGCCTCATTTTGTATGAAACGACAAGCTTTACTCAAGATTTCCAGCTCACAACTCCTGATATGAGTATTGCTGATGTGCTTTAGCTCGTCCTTTAGTTCTCATAGGACTAAAACTGATGTATATTCAAAATATTTATTGATTTCGTATATATAAATATATATGTATTTCTGTAAATGCACAGTGATTGTACTCTGAACTAATGGTAAAAATTTGATAATTGTCACATATTTTTGTATAGTTTTGTACTGTCTAATAAACGTAATGTATTTCAATAAAATACAAATGTTCTCTCGTGTTTATACTACGTGCATTTCTTGACGTGACCACTAGGTAGCGTCGGCCCCCCGCGTTATCTGAGCAGGTTGAACCCAGGTTGCATCAGTGAAGGCGCTCCCTGATGAAACGAGGTGAAATTTCAGCAGGCCCGAAGAGTCCAGACTGCTCAGGGAGTGAGAGCTTTACTTTAACTTCATAAACAGGCAGTGATGAAAGACGCTGATCGATCTACTGCCAGACAAATCGGCTTTGCGTTTACATTTACATTTACAGCATTTAGCTTTACACACTCTTTTCCAGAGTGACTTACAGAAGTGCCCAGAAGTCTCCGTTGAAAACATATCCCCATAGATAATTGATCCAAATAGATCTTTTTTCTTTTTTTTTTTTCTTTTTTTTTTGGTTGAATTTGTGGGCGTGTAAGATGTGGACTGATTGTCACCTGACTTCCCTGTTCATAAATGATAGCCAGGTTTACTGTCAGGTCACTGTTTTTATTATGGTCTTAGTCATCGTTATGGACAAAATGTGCCCTGATCACACGAGTAAGTGTATACACACAGACATGCACACACCCCGAGGGTGTCATTGACATCTATTGATACATCAAGTCAAACACTTTGCCCCAGTGCACTTTTGCCTCAATTATAGTGCCATCAAAACATTTTCCATTCGCCAATGATAACTGATAACATACATTAATTACTCTGAATATAGAAGGGCTGTTTGCTGACCTAAATTAGTGTTACTACATTTTAATATTTTACATTTTACTCCACCAGGGTGCGTGGTTGTCCTAATATAGGCTCAAAACTCAGCGCGATTATCTTGGGAACATTTTTGCTGCTTATGACTGTCAGTACTTAAGCAATAAAAGCATTTAATTCTTTTTCACTTACTTCATTTTCAGTACACTGAGAGTTGTATAATGCTAGGAGCTGTGATAGATATTATTGGGTCTCAGTCCAAAACCGCTAAAGCAGAGCAAGCCAAAACTAACCAGCGATCCAATTCACAAACCCCTGTTGGGCTAAAGCTAATTATGATTTTATAAATCCTTCTCTCCTGCTCTCGCTAGTTTGAAAAGAACAATAAATCATAGCACAATGTGCACGCTATTCTTAGCCTTGCGTTACAGTTGGCCTATGCTTCCTTCTTTCCTAACTCCACTGGAGGCTGAAATGTGGGCGTCTCTGCAGTGAGGAAAAATGAGTTTTGATCAGGCCAAGCTTCTAATGGAAGACGTTGGAGACAGTAAACAGACAAGGCCATGGTCAGCAACAATCAGCCTCCAGCTTGGTAAAAACTGAGCTGAGGAACATCAGATTTAAGATCACCTATAACATACGATAGAAGAAGTCCAGTCCAAGCCTTATGAGCAGTGGAAGATCATGCCAAATTTTAAGAGCTGAAGATCAGATGGAGCTTAGAAGCTAAGAAGAAAATAAAGACAATGAAGATCATAAGAGCTATAAGAGCAAAGGAATGCCAGCCTAAATTTCAACAGCAGAGGAAGATGAATTCAATCGCTAAGAACAGAGGATCCCAAGACCTCATGAACAGAAGACGTTTGCTCAAATATTTGAGAACAGAAGATCCCAAAACTTTAAGAAGAGAGGATCCCAAGACTTTAAGAACAGAAGATCCCAAAACTTTAGGAAGAAGGCTCAAAACCTTTAGAACTGCCAAACTTGAAGAACAGAACATCCCAAATAGAAGATCCCAGAACTTTAGGAACAGAAAAGGATCCCAAAACATCCCGGGGGATGATGTTTACCCCGAGCTTTAAAAGTAGAGAAAGATCACTCAAAACTTTAAGATTAGACAATTAGCCCAAAACATATCTTCCCAAATTTCAAGAGCAGATGATGATCACCTCAAACGTTTAAAGAAATATTGTCCAAAAGTTTAGGAGCAAAAATGAGCTCATGCATGACTTCACATAGAAAGGAAGAACCAAGTCCAAGCTTTATGGAAAAAGAAACATCACCTAGAGCTTTAAAACCACTGGAAGATCAATCTAAGCTTTGACAGAAGAGGAAGATCAACCGAAACTTTAGGAACTGAAGATCAACAATCTTTAAGAGGAATCTAAGAGCGGAAGATCACATGAAACTCTCTCGAAGATCTCCCAAAACTAAGAGCAGAAGATTAGTCCAAGCTTTAAGAGCAAACATCAACTCTACATGCAGAAGAAGAGCATCTTAAGACTTTACTGTGGAAGAGATCTCTCAAGCTTTAGGAACAGAGGAAGTCTTCAATCACTCCGAGCTTAAAAATGTCACTCTCCTAGCAAGAGACTGTGCAGGGAGCAGAAGCAGGAGAAGCACACTGGATTCCCCTCAGTCACGCTATTAAGAGCTGGACGTGAACAAAGCCAAACTCGCTCACTGTATGAGAGCTGGCATGGTGAGTTATTTCATATTTCTTAGTGACGGCACAAAAGTAAATTCAAAACAGAGCGTAGTGCAAGAGTTTCTAAAAAGTGCTGAACAGCTCAAAAATGGTCCAGGAAACATTATACAGTTTAACAACTCAAGCGCTGGTCTTCGAGTTCCTCACACTCGTCACTCACACCAGGCCTCTACACAGGAGCAAAGTTTTACCTTCTGGTAGCCAGGAAAAAAATGATAAATTGAGGGGTCATGTTATACAGCTGAAGGATTCTCTGAACTGAGCAGAATGTTAAGTGTGGGGTTAAAGTTTTGGATCACAGCAGCTCTATTTCACACCTCCTAACCTCCAGGAGTTTATAAGCTGAAACCATCAGCTAAATCACAAAGTGCCCTGTGAAACAGGATTTGCAATATATACTGTCATAAAGTTGTCTTTTCCTCATGGAGCTATCAGGGTAGCAACTTGTGACTACAGACGAAGCTACGGGTATGCTGTTATTCAAAGCAGGTGATAGATTCTTCTCCTCTGTTCGGTCGCGGTGAGTGTATTTTTAATACATTGGAATCACTTTTCTAGTGAAACAATACAGAACTCAATGGCTCCTGGTATCTTCAAGTTTCCTTTCTCTCGCTAGCATTGCTAGCCTTATAAGCTTCACTCTCCATGCTATTCACTAGTTATCTCTACAAACTCCCTCTGTTATTGCTTTAGCTTTAATAGGCTGCACTCATCTCTTATTTATCCTGCTGGGTCAAGTTCTCCCTCGTGTGTTTCACCAGTGGTTCTGTGAATATGAACCGCCAGTGCGGCACCGTGGTTCTTCCTCTATATATCACCACCAAGCCAGCTATTTTACCTGGATTCCACTAACTCGCGATATTGGGGCGGAGTCACGATTCCTCCCATTCCTCCCATTCGTGCAAGCTGTAAGACTCCCACTCGTGCAGCTAGTGTCTGAATCCCTGAAAGACATGGCAGACATGGCTCGGCTGAAATCGATGATTAATTAGATGTATGCGCTACTTAAATACTAATGATAGAAGATAATAATGTTAGCTTTAGAATTATTGGCACCCTTCAAGAAATGGTGTACAATTATTGTTTAAAATAAACATTATACACAATAATTCAAAATTTCCACTCAGTAAGAGAGACCGAATAAATTTCCTGTAACAGAAAAGCTCATTCTCATAAGCAGTTCTTTTTTAATCATAGTATTTTCTCTCAACAAATTCTGGAGCTGTTGTGATGTGTAGCAATAATAATAATAATAATAATAATAATAATAATAATAATAATAATTACATATAAAATACATCTATACAAATCAATAAAATGCAGTTTACAGACATTGTACAAATATCAAATTTGCATAAATATACTGACAATATCAAGATAAATATCATAGACAGATTCTACTAAAGTGCTGAAACAAACAAACGAACAAATAAACAAATAAATAATGTGTTTTCATCTCACACTTAAATAGACAGCTTTGTGAATATCTAAGACAGTAGATGTGTACATGTGTTACAGTAATATACAATATTTACAGTATTATTATTATAATACAGTACTACTATTATGACAGAATTGAAATCAACAATAATATAAAAGTAATCAAACACTAACTTGACATTAAGCACTTCATTTATTATAACGCTTTTATGTGCAGTTTATAAAGAACCCATCTCTCTTGCTGGAGAACAAAAGTAAATCACAAGCTGTCTAGGAACAGTTAGATTTGTCCAGGAAGCAAGTGGGGTTCCTTCCCAGAAATAAGCTCTGAACACACACTCCGAAAGGTCGTGTTAATGCAATAAGATCGTATAGAGACATGAGACATGTCAGATGTAAAAGTGGGAGGATGGATGTGGACGATCTGCACAGTTTCATGACTTCTGCTTCATGAAACTGAATGTACATCTCCTTAAAAAACTTAAATGTTTACACACACACACACACACACACACACACACACACACACACACACACACACACACACACACACACACACACACACAGGCAACGTGTTTCAGTTTGATTGCCAGGTTGTCATCATCTCTTTCGGGTTTTTTGCCTCACTGCCTTTCCCCTTACACAGAGATCTCTTTTTATTGATATTTTCTAGTATATTCAGGTCATAATTATTGCCTTTGAGTGATTTTTGTTCGTCCTGTTCTCCAGCGTGTAAGGAATATTTCAGTTGGAAATATAAAACTAGAGATGGCGCTGATCCGATACACAGGATCAGGTATCGGAGCAAAACAAGAAATAATTCAATCCGATCCTGTAACAAATGGAAAAGATTGAAATTGGATTTGGAAAAGATTTTATTTGGAACTTGAAATATTTACATATAAAGACACATAACTGTATTTTTTTGTTAGGATTGATTTTTATTACATTTATACTTTATACTTCATTATATTGATTATATTTGCCATATTTTTTGAAAGAATTTAACTGAATAAAAAAGTGTTGGCTTTGCGTGTCATGTTTTAGCTATGGGTTGTTGTTTTTTTTTTTTGTATTTTTTTGTAAAAGTGATGTGCTTCCAAGAAATATTTTTTTAAAAAGATGTTATTTTAAAGCTTAACACTTTTTAAAGTAAAATACAGCCTGGGTATCGGTATCGACCGAGGTTCCAAAATCAGTATTGTTATAGGAAAAGGTCAGGACATAATAATTAAGTATGGACACTGACTCCGCCCACTTTATCAGCAGCACTGGTTTTGTTCGCTTCTCATCTCTTGCCACATGTGCAACTGATCAATGTGTAAAATACATACATATACACATCTATATATATATATATATATATATATATATATATATATATATATATATAGAGAGAGAGAGAGAGAGAGAGAGAGAGAGAGCAGTAAGACAGTTTCACTTTTTTCAAGAATACATGATAATAAATATCGCACAGATTTGCCTCTTTGCCTAGATTTTTACTTTCCAATACTTTTGCTTTTATTTATTTATTTATTTATTCCATTACTTTTTTCCATTACTATTTTTTTAGTGGTAGCAGCAATGTTATTACAGTCCACTCCAGAATTATTGGCACCCCTCTTAAGCAAAGAAAAAATTACGGTGAACATTTTTTTCTTTTCTCCTCTTTTTTCCTTCCACACACCGAGTATGCCTAGCTCTTTTTCAGTTACTAAAAATGTTTCCAGTGGAGAGTTCCCAGTGAAATTTAATCCACAATTAGGTTTCTATCTGGGCCATTCTCACTCACAAACCATGTCATGTTTTATGAATATTCACATTGTGTGTGTGTGTGTGTGTGTGTATATGTGTGTGAGGCCTGGCAGCAGCAGTGTGTTCCTGTTTTGGCTGTTTCTTTTCCATTACTATTGCTGTATTATTCCATTACATTCACACACAGAGCACTGTCACTACTCTGTATTTAAAGGATCCGTCATATAACCAACAAGCTAACAACAATACTAACAACTGATTGTCTTTATTAAGAAAGAAGTTATCAGAAAAATGATGAATGCCTCCCTTATGTTTCACACTACTTTAAACCATTTACATTTTCTTATATCTTATGAACATGCTGATTTATTTTACACAAACAGTATGTGTAGTTGGAGAGCCTTGTTGTCACCCATTACCTCTGGGACATATCATCTCTTTTTCTCTCTCTGTCGTTGGAGAAGATAAGCCAATCACTGAGCTGTAAAACGTGGTCACTGAACCACACAGAGCGTCCGGTCGTTCTCTGAACTTTGTACATTTTCCTCTCTCGCTCTGTCTGCATGCATTCTGCCTGCTGTTCGGTCACTGTAAAGTCCTCATCATGATGAGTGTTCATGGTAGGATGTCAATAACCAACACAGTGGCCATGTGATACTGATAAACTCACTGATATCGTGACCTGCGTGACCTCTAGGGAAATACAGGATTGTTGACATGATGCAACTCTCTATCAACTGTTTATTGTTCTAATAATATTGACATCTCTTTGCTTGGTAGACATTTTTATCTGAACAATTTTAAGGCAAAGCAGAATACACTCAGTATATCATACTAAAGTATGGACACTGACTCCGCCCACTTTAACAACAGCCCTGGGTTTGTTCGCTTCTCAGTGTCAGATCAGATTTGCCACACATGCAATTGATCAATGTTTAAATGATCAATACAAAGGCAGATAAAAGGGATAATTCGAAAGAAGTGATCACCAAGATTTCAATTTGCTGAATGACCTGTTAAATAAAAGAGGAGCACATCTTAGTTGTGATGGAATGATACATTGGCTTAAATACTGACTTGCTGAACATGAGAGGAGCAAACACTGATTTGTTAAATCAGGTGTGAATCTTGATCATGACAAAAAATATTGGCAAATGCTGAGTCACTGAATACAGAGACAGGAGCTAATCCTGGTCTTGACCGAAAAGGTTCGTTCAACCTTACTCAGTCACTGATCCACTGAAGGTGAGAGGAGTGAATTTTGCTTGTGAAGGAAAGATTCATTAACTTAAACACTGACCCATTAAATGAGGTGCGAATTTTGGCCATGACCAGGGATCACTGATTCAAACAATGACCTGCTAAAGGAGAGAGGAGCGAATCTTCGTCATGACAGAAACGATTCATTGACTCAAACACTAACTTGCTGACCAGGAGAGGAGCAAATCTCAGTCACGAATAAAAGATTTGTTGCCTTAAACACTGACCTGTTCAGTGTGGTGTGAATCTTGGTCATGACTAATATATCAGCAAACACTGAACCGCTGAATACAGAGAGAGTAGTGAATCTCAGGCGAAATGATTCCCTGACTCTCGGTCATGCCAGAAAGATCCGGTAATTTAAAAACTGGCCCACTGAGCGAGGTGTAACTCTTGGTCATGACCGAAAGGATTTACTGACTCAAACACTGACCTGCTGAAGGAGAGAGGAATGAATCTTGGCCTTGATGGAAAAGATTCACTGATTCAAATAAAAAAAAAAAGAGAAATGAATCTTGGTCATGAACAATATATTGGCTTGAGTCAAACAATGAACCACTGAATATATAGAGAGAAGCAAATCTTGGTCTTGACTGAAATGATTCACTGAATCAAGGTGCATGGATCAGCAAAAAAGAAGGACCAGCATATAACATAAATCTGCATTAAGTCTGTTTGATAATCATGAAGATGGTTATAAGATATGGATGGAAATGTAGTTCTTTGGTTTGCACGTTGCATTGTTTGCAGTTTGCAGTGATGAAGCCTGTCAACAGCAACTGAACAAAAAGAATGACGCAGTGATTGATACTGTTTTGTTCACCTAAATGACTCAGACAAAAAAAATGAATCATTTGCGAATGGTTAGTGACCTTTAGGTCACGAGCATTGTTCTCTTTCTTACTCTGATTTTGGCCTGATTTTGCTGCCGCTAAAAAATTGCACCTCGTAAAAAAAAATTCTTAGGTCATGGTTTGAGATTTGAGTCTTAGAATGCATAACGTGATGGCTGATTTAGTGACATTGCAAAAAACTGAGTGCTAAATCTCAGCACTAAATCTAAAAGCCACCAATAGGAGGACATCATTGGATGATGCCCAAGTCAGCGGTAGAGACGATGATTACATGTAAATGAAAAAAAAAAAATTCTTATTACCTAAAGCCTCACTTTGAATAACGTTTGTGTTTCTGCACGAACTGATTTCCGGATAACGCTCATTGATGATGTAAGCAGAACGTAGTTGTTTCCTTTAATGGCTGATCTATCATTAGACGATCTTCATTGTATAATCTGACATGGAGAAAACATGTTATTGAACAGTCTTTTATAGAGTTTGGTCAAGATTTCTTTGGGGGGATCTCATTTGACCAGAAATAATCTTAAAAGAAATTGCCTATGTAGATCCATGTATGTATGTATGTAGACGCTATGTAGATCTTCATGGCTCTGTGAAGGCACGGTGTGGTGTCGTCCCCTCTCCTCACTCACCCTTCACCTACATCGGCTTCTGAACTGATGCTGCCTGGTGACATATTGGCCCCATTAGTGGTGTGTAGAACAGGGCTGCAGTGTAATGCTAACCTTTCGCCTAGATCATGCTTTAGTGCGAGTAGATAAGCTGTGCAAATCCTTACAATCTAGCAGCGAGGAGCCGACTGAAGGAACACAGCTATATCATACTCGGCTTATCACTAGCACCGTGGCTCTGGGCTGCATTCGAAACGACTCCCTATTGGAGGACGGATCCATCAAAGTGTTGAGCACGCGGCGAAACCGGCGAAACTCGCACGTGGCACGTATGCTGTTCTGTACCTGTGACTGATGTGGCACCTCGGTGAATTCCTCGACCAATTGCTCTTTAATATGCGCTGCAGGTGTGTTGATTCAGTGTGAGTTATGGTAATGTGACACAGTGTCCCTTACTGTGGCTCGATAAGATGTACCAGAGGAAATTCAATTGAAATTGCAAAGTCATAAGTGTGCTGAATTAAAGCGTGACTGATTAATGGATAATTACTTGATTAGTCTGTCTAATTTGCAAGGTCAAATAAAAGAGTGATAGCAATTTCATGTTGAAATACTATTCTGAAGAATTCAGGTTTTAATGCAGTCGAGTGCAAAAGTATGCGCAGCATTACCACAGGTTTACGTTCCTTTATTATCACACACAAAAAATGCATGTTAAGGTATTAATCTGAATTCTTTTATTCTTCGAGTCTCTCTTTTTTTCAAGAAGTCTACCATTTGTTTCTGATTTTTCTTTTCTTTTTTTTTTGTCTCACAGCACAGTTTTTAGCTCGGGTAGCTATTTGATTGTTCTCACTGCGTCCATGCAGGTTTCTTCCAAGTTCACCGGTTTTCTGCCTCTCTCCCAGTTTTCCCGGGATAGGCTTCGGATTCACTGTGTATCCAGGACAAGGATAAAGCGCTTGCTGAGAATGAATAAATCGATGTTTCCTGCCTTCATGCACTGTGAAAGGTCAATATTTTCTGTATTAAGTTGAGCTGTTTTTCTGATTTGGGGATGCAAACTTTTGAGCTTGAAACTAAAGCACTGAATGTGAATATACTGTATACATGATATGTATTTTAAGGACAAAATGTAGTGTGCAGTCCCAGAGGTCAATCTGTAAAAAAAAAAGTATAATAAACATTTTTTGGGCCTTGTAGCAACACATATCCCAAATCTTAGTAAAATTCTCAGGAGTTGCAGTAAAACCAGTTTCACAAGGAGAAGGACATTATTACTGCTTTGCAGAAATAAACCCAAAATCCACATAGACTTTGGTCAACTAGCTTTTGCAATTGTTAATAAAGATAACTGCTGACTTTGACACAATTGTTTCCATAGACTCACCAACCACTTTATTAGGAACACCTGCACACCTGCTCATTTGTGCAGTTATCCCGTCAGCCAATCACATGGCAGCAGGGCAATGCATAAAATCATGCAGGTACAGGTCAAGAGTTTCAGTTAATGTTCACATCAAACATCAGACCGTGGCATGGTTGTTGGTGCCAGATGGGCTGCTTAGAGAATTTCAGTTCAAGTTCAACTGCTGATCTCATGGGATTTTCACACAAAGCAGTCTCACTTCTCACCAACAGTTTACACTCTCTAGAGTATACACTACAGAATGGTGCGAAAAACAAAAAACATCCAGTGAGCTGCAGTTCTGCCAGAGAGGCCAGAATGGTTCAAGCTGACAGGAAGGCTACAGTAACTCAAATAACCACTTTTTTACAACCGCGGTGAGCTGAAAAGCACCTCAAAATTCACATATCTAACTTTGACAAATCTGCAGCAATTATGTGATGCATGTGATCATGTCAGCATGGACTAGAATCTTAAAGGGATGTTTACAACACCTTGTTGGAGAATGGAGGCTGTTCTAAGAGCAAAAGGGGGCCTACTTTGAATTAGTATGGTGTTCCTAATAAAGTGGAGTGTATTTAGGCTGTTTTTAATGGGTATTCAGGAAATCACATTTAGAAGATCTTAGAAATTTGGTTTGGTTTTATACAGTATGTAAATAAAAAAACAGGTACTTTTTCATTTTTGCACACTTTTCCATTCAAATGTAGCTAAGGTTATAAGTCCATATCTGTGTGTGTATGGACACGGATTGCTAGCGATTAGCTGTTTGCTGACCAGGCCGTACACCTGGACTTTGCTCCTCGCTCTCTCTCTCTCTCTCTCTCTCTCTCTCTCTGTTTGACCAGGTGGGCTGTTACCATGAAGCTGTATATAATGAGCACAAATGACCATTAACTCCAATTTCCAAATGAATAAAAGGAGGTGACACTTGTGCAACTTCTTTCTTTCTAACAACGTCCAAGTAACTTTAAATCTGGGACAGAGTTTTGCAAAAACAGACAAGCAAGAGAGAATGCTTTAAAAAGTGAATGTCACACCAGGAGAATGGGGCTCAGAATAACGACCATCATGGGGATTATTGAACATTAAGCAAGCTCACTTGTGTTGCACAGCAGAAGAAATGGATATATTCTTTCTCTTGTGTGTATGTGTGTGTGTGTGTGTGTGTGTGTCTTACCTCGTGTGACCCTGTGTACGGACCCGGTAGCCTGACTGATAATGTGTGCAGTGAACATTTGTAATGAAGCCCAACCGGAGACGTTAGACTTTAACACTGCAGGACTCGTTAAACACACCACGTTCAACTCATCAAATAATCATTAAAGCCTTTATGGACTGAATTTGGTGTGCTTCAGAGAGGAAAATGCAAAGCCGGGTTTACTCCGTACAGCCAGATTTTGCTGTTGCATCCAAAAATCACAAGTTGTAAAAGAATTAAGGTCATGAGTTAAGATCGGCGTTTGTTAGATCTCGTAATGTGACCGATTTAGTGTCACTGTGAGCGAAAGATGGCCGACGATTATGTTCTGGTGGTGACAGAAATTTTTGTGTGAGTGTGAGCACTGCACTGATGCCACCAATAGTAGGCACCAGAGGAGGACACAAAACTCATAACACAGCTACAAATATGGTAGTAAATGTACATAAATATACTTATTATCTCATGCTCACTTTGCAGAACATTTCTGTTTACACGAATCCGTTTTCTGCACAAGCTGAATCACGCCGACTGATGACGTCAGCAGAACGTAGTCATTCTCCTTAGTCACAGATCTATCTTTAGAGGGTCTTCATCTTATAATCTGATGTGGAAAACACACATAATGGCACAGTCTTTTTAAAAATTCGCACGATTTTATTAGGAACTCGTACAGGTAATGATTTTGATAAAAAAGCCAGCGTAAGGCCGTGGCTCTTCAGAAGTCTAGATCATCATGAAACTGTTACACGGCATGACCACACACGACTTGTTCAAGTTCTCCAATGCCTTTTTGAGGGATGTGTTTAAGGTGCGATCAAAATTATTATAGTTCTCAACTTAAAATGTGCATGCAAACGTTGACAAGTTAGTTGCAAGCGTGAGCTTCGAAAATAATTTCGATATTTCTGTCTTGTTACTAACCTTTACCTCTTCATGACGATGTAGTAAAGGAAGTTTTCATTGGTTGAATAAAAGGTACTTATTTCCTTTTATAGTATATATAACTTACTTTCAGTAGTTACTGTATAAACCACAGACTTTGGAGTACATCTTTAACCAGCTCCTGGTTTCATTATGTACGTTTTTAAAGGCCTATGAATGCAAAAAATGCCAATGCAAAGGTTTTGTAATAATTTGGGAAATAGGATCATCTGGAGAGCATTTAATGCTAAGACAATAACAAAGAAAGAAAAGAATGTTCAATGTTCTAAGTCTTCACATCACTTCCTCTTTCTTAGGTTTAGGAAATTGGAGAAATTTCACTTCGCTCTAAACTTTAGACATATCAGACACCTTGTTTAGTGCGCTGTTTACATGCAGCATATTAAATGAGTAACATTAGGGCCAGTGCCTAGCTATGATTGGCTAATCACTGTTTGGGGGAGGGGTTTAGCGAAGGTCACTTACTGGGTCGCCAGCCAGTAGTACCAGGATATCAAGAGTCCGATTCTGAGAACTGTTGGCATGTGGACAAAACCAGCCTGCTCTGAGAAATCTGATGAGTGGCTGATTCATGAGTCTCTCAGGTCCATGAGTTCTGGTATTGCATTAATTTAGGGCAAAGGTTCCAGATACTATAATATAACGCTGTGAAAATGTATTTGCCCCCTTTCTGATTTCCTGTTTGTTTGTTTGTTTTTTTTTTCAGATTCACCACATTGAGTGGTTTCAGATGATTAGACAAAAATCAGGAGTTCAATCAAGATGTAGGAGGTCTCAGTCATTTTCAGTGACAGTTCTATCCTGGTCGGTGTCACAGTGGACCCGGATCTTATCCCGGGAACACTGGGAGTGAAGCGGAAATACACCCAGTCCATCACAGGGCACCATGCACACACTCCTTCTCACACAACTAGAATCACCAGTCCACCAGCATTTTTTTTGGGGTGTGGGAGGAAACTAGAGAGCCCGGAGGAAGCCCAGACAGACACGGGGAGAACCTGAGAAGCGATCCACCCTCAGGTTGGTTGTAAAATCTCAACTGAATGTGTAACTGACCAGCACAAACACTTCAGCTGTGGCAGTCAGGCTGATGTGATGTAACACAGACTGGGATCTGATCTCCTACTGAGCATGTGCATTAGACAGGAGATAAAAACAAGATATGATAGTGTAGATGTGTGTGTGTGTGTGTGTGTGTGTGTGATATCTACATAAGCAGTCATGACCATCACAGCGGGAGAAAAAGGATGGACAAACAGATAACTTTACAGTATCACTATGTATGTAGTATCACACACACACAGACAGCACATATGTCTGAAGCTGGCTTTTCAAAGCATCTGACTACATGAAAACCACTGGCTGTAAACACCAAACTCAGACAAGCCAACCAGCTTCCTCATTTGTAACCTGGAAGTGTGAAGAAGGTCTGCCTGAAAATCAAATGTCACTGCACACCACCGACATTTAAACTGCACATACTGTATGTTGTTTTATACTGTAACAAAAATTGCCAATGCATTGACATAAAGATTCTTATCATCTTATCTTTTACCAGTCTTTATTTAGACAAGTATTTGCACTGTTACCTGAGGAAAGAATTTGTGTCCTTCTGCCAACTCTGTGTGAGTCTAAATGAATGCGTACTTATGTGCATATGTGTGTGTGTGTGTGTGTGTTTTTGTACACAACACTATAGTGCTGGAAGCAGGATTTTTACGTTCACTGTACTCACACACACACACACACACACACACACACACACACACACACACACACACACACACACAATGCACTGTTTGACAAAAAAAAATCTGATAAAAACAAATGTAACTAGAGGAAAATTTATCTAACATAGCTCTGGTAGATAAGGCAGCTGTGAAAGCTTCACTCTTCGGGCCAAACCCTGCAAATCCAGCACGTGATCCATGATCTGCGTTATCCCAAGCCGATCCCAGCCAAAAGCTGCACACCTGCAGCTTTTCCGTTCACTCGCTGGTCTCTAAAGTCCGAGATGATCCAAATCAGTCAAAAGGAGCGATGTGATGCCATGCAAGAAATGATTGAAGATTTGGAAAGACGCTTAAGCAGATAAACATGAATATATCACGTTACAGAGGAGTCCTGAATCGAGTTTAGCCCTCTTAAATTTCAAGCGTCCTGGGAACACCAAAGACATCGTGTGCTCATCACTATTTCTCAAGACGCCTTCCAGTTTAGATCCTAAATCTTGTCCGAAAACCACACAGGAAACCTGGCGGCCATTCGGTATCATGCAACTGCAATGCGTAATTTAAATGAAAAAAAAAAAAGTAATTGTGAGCTCAAGTGGTGAGGGAGAACGAGCCGTGTCGTGCTTTAGATAAGCTCAAACGAGCCTCGTGTGGAAGATAAATTGAACTGACTCAAGTGCTCTCCTGGAACTGCTAACCTACTGACAGCCTTGAGTTTGGAAGGTTCTAGATCAAGAGGACTTTTTCTCAGTTTTTTCTTTAAGGTGAGATCCAGAGCTTCCAGTGGAGAGCTTATGGTGAGCTCATTGGTCTACATTCTAACCCTGCGTTCACACCAGTGAGTGACGAGTCGCTCGTGGCGCTTATAGTTTGTCTCTTGCTGGCATGGAGCGAGTAGCGAGCGCTACGGTTGTCGGATGTGGGCGTGCACCATCCGTCCAGCATTTTTAGTTCAGATGTGAAGGTAGTAGTATACAAAATGTTTAGCTTACAGCACATAATTTACTACACTGTACAGTTTATTTGTCTTTAAAATGTATTCAAAAACGTATTTTGCTATTTTAATAAAGTGAAAATGGGTTGCTTGATGTACGTATGTTACTATCTATCTATCTATCTATCTATCTATCTATCTATCTATCTATCTATCTCTTCTTCTAACTTGTGAAACACACATTAAATAAGGCATTAATCAGTGTGTAAATTGGTTGTTTGATTTACCTGCTACGTGCCAGGCTTTGCATTAACACTCTCCAGAGACACCAAAGATCTTCGCTACTTCCTTCAAAGCGTTATTTTTCTACATAAAGTCTCTATACACGTTTAGCGAGAGGTCATATATGATAGGATAAGAAGAAACCACCATTATGGGTTTTCCTTTTTTTTTTTTTTACTGATTAAACAGTAAATAGGAACTAACTGCAGGAACTAAAGTTGTGAGAGAGGAAATTCAAAAACGTCGCACCACATGCATCATATTGGTCCAGGAATCATTTGAGCCAATCGTTTGGATTCGTAACTTTACCGCATCAAGTCTAATTTGCATGAAGTCGTGCTACTGTCGCTGAAATCACGTACATAGAGATTGAACGGTCACCTGTCGCTTTGTCACTCACTAAAGAAAATGCAGCTTTAGGGTTCCTCATGAGTTCTTTGGAGGCTTGATGGTTCTAAAGAGTCTGATGATTGTGTACAGTCTCAAAAAGAAAAAAAAAAATGAGTATTTATAACAATTTACTTACTGTTCATAATAAATATTTAAATATGTGTATTTGCACTAAATCTACGTAAATGTAAAGATTATCTTTTGTTTATTTAAGGAAAAATCATTTAAATAATTTATAATTAATACACTTTTAATGTTCTTTAAGAAAGAAAAAAATACAGCAGGTTTCATATAATGTACAATTTACACATTTCCAAAAGATAAAATAAAATAAAAACTACAAACATTTACAAATGATGTACATATTATTATTTTCTTTTTTTCCTGTCAGTATTGTGTTGCATTTTTATTATCTGTCTATTTTCCCCATTTCCCCATCATATTTGATTACATTTTTGTTTCTTTATTTCTGTTTTTAAATGAGACATTCTATGTAAATCGGTTATTTTGTGAAATTTTAGAAATATTAAATGCAGACGTATTAAAGCTACTGGTCACTTCTCTGTTCAAGCATGACACGTGGCTCCAGACGTCACTGATAAACCTGCCTGCTTTACCGTTTCTGCTGCAAGAGATACCAGCAGGGAAGTGGTGATCAGGAGCAAATGGAGTGTGTGTGTGTGTGTGTGTGTGTGTGTGTGTGTGGGTGTGTGTGTGTGGGTGTGTGTGCATGCACGAGAGTGTGTTTTGTGTGTGTGTGTGTGTGTGTGTGTGTGTGTGTGTGTGTGTGTGTGTTCGTGCTGCAAGGAGGTGTAGATGGAGATAACCTGAACTAATCTCACATGTTTAATCACTTATCTTAGTAAAAGAAGTGTGGTCATGTTTCGTGCACACACACACACACACACACACAAACACACACACACACACACACACACACACACACACACACATGAACACATGTAAATCCTTATGCTTATCAAAGCCTGAACAACTCCAGACTCCATCCCAAGTCGAAAGCATTTCATTTAATGCTGAAAATCTTCCCTGATGTTGGCTTTTCAGCTGTGAAGTGAAAGCCGTGACTCCTGAGAAAAACATATGCTCAGTAATGACTCCCTGCTTGCGGTTGGCACGGAGACGCAGCAGGGAAAATGGGTGTGTTTGCTTCCTGATGTTCTGTGCCACATTGCGGAGTTTTCTGGCTCTCCTCAGTACGGCGAGACAAAGACGGTTTGATTCACGTCCTGAACTCTGTGTTCCATTAAGGCCTGCAAACACAAACCCAGAAATGTTCATCCTTTCATTTTGCACGAGAGGAAATCTGCATGTAGTGTTTACATCTTTCACACACTTCCTGTCTCTCTCAGTGGTGTGTGAGACGGTCTTCTGGAAGGGACTAATTGATCACTTATCTCTGGAACACACACAAACCTACACCACACACACACACACACACATACGCACACACACACACACACACACCTCACACACACACACACACACAGGCTGTTAGAACAGACTTCGCTATTCCAAAACTATTTAAAAACACATACACACACACACACACACACACACACACACACACACACACACACACACACACACACACACACACACACA
>CM074940.1:2828324-2849766 GCA_037576815.1 Pangasius larnaudii
ACACACACACACACACACACACACATACACACACACACACACACACACACACACACACACACACACACACACACACTCACACACACACACACACACACAGGCAGTTAGGACAGACCTCACTATTCAAAAACTATTTAAACACACACACACACACACACAAGTTCAAGATTTGAGTGGTGAGGTTTCAAGTGATGAGTACGGTGAAAGGAAAACAACAACAAACAAATTTTGCGTGATTGTTTAGAAACCAAAACCTTTTCAGAAGCATTTTTATTCTTCTGCATCAAGCACTTCTCAGGGAAAACACACATTTCATTAAAAATTAAAAGAAACATGTAGTTCTGGGAAAATAATCATTGTTTATAATAATCATAATTATTTTGCAATAACACACATCATGAAGAGTTTCATTTCATTATACCACAGCAACGGTAACGGCAACGATTACAGTTTATGATTTATTAAAGAGCGACACTATACTTTTTATCCATTTATAGTTGTATTTAATGTTGTGGAACATCCATGAAACAAACTTTTTCGAATCAAAACACTGAAGGAGTCTCCAGTGTCAGCGTTTTGTAACAGTCAGTAGGAAAACTTTTCCGACATATAGCTGTTACAACGTAAGCATCACCAGAATAAATTGTTATATGGATATTACACATATGTAGTTAAGCTGAGAAGTGTGTGTGTGTGTGTGTGTGTGTGTGTGTGTGTGTGTGTATTGCAATAGTAAATACCGATGTGGTCTCAGTGGTCATCAGTACACCATTCCTACACATTACAGCTCAAAGCTGCTAACACACTCAGATTACTAGCTGGAGAAATAAACGCAATATTCACTGCAACAACTGCAACTTTTACTGTTGTTCCTTTTTGTCAGCTTCTTCAACTGTGTGTGTGTGTGTGTGTGTGTGTGTGAGAGAGAGAGAGAGAGAGAGAGAGAGAGAGCAACTCAAACATGAATGTTTGGAACACGGTATTAAATCATATACATTAATACGGTGAGGTTTTATTTTAATCACATGCCTTTTATAGAGTTGATCCAAAGTTTTAGGATTATAATAAAACTCTATTTATTTACGACAGCATGCGATAAGTTTACGAGGATGACCTGCGGCTCTGTTCGTGTTTGGTAAATTTTCCATGGACTGAAAATCCCCTTCGCCCCGAACAAAACAGTTAGCATCTCATTATTTCTTCTCTCTCTCTCTCTCTCTTCACTTCAATTTCTCTTGGCATTTCTTTGCTTGCTGCTTTTCTTTCTTTGACGAATCGCAGTAGATGAAAACATGTTGAATTTCGTTACATTTATATAATATAGCTAATTTCGAGTTTATTATAAAATTATTAAATTACAATTTTTATATAATACATATTATATAAAAATTATATATATATATATATATATATATATATATATATATATATATATATATATATATATAATTAGAAAAAAAGGTTCTTTGGATGGTGAAGGTTTCCCCCAGACAGACAAACTTTTTTTCTCAGGACATTTTTGCATATTTTGTAATCTGGTGTAGTGAAATTAGCCCACTGCATTATGGCAGATACATTTACTTCTTTCAGGCTAAATAAATTGTAGAAATGTACTGGATTAAGTTGAATAATCTTATTCTTGATCTTCCTCTTTCTTCACTGAAAAAATGCAAGAAATAGTGACAAAAATAACAGCAAATAATCAAATTAATTATCTATTAAATAAAATCTAGTAGCTTATAAATCAATCTATTATATATTTTAAATAAAATCTTATGAATTAAATATTTTATCTCCTATGACATTATTATTTAATAAGCCTATGAAGATTTTTTTTTGTTACTAATTTTAAGTTATATAGCTTTATTATATTGGCATATAATTTAGCTTTTTTCTCTAAATAAATGCTTAAATTGAATACATTTATCTGCCAATAGAGCAAAACCTTACGCTTAATTTCAGGTTTAAAAATGAGTAAAAATGTCAGAAAGTAGGCTCAATAATCATATATTTGTTTTAAAGTAACCTAATAGTGAAAATTATTAGATGAATGAGCCTATATTGAGTGTTCTTGCTTATTTCTCCATCGCTTTTCCCCCCCTGACTCTACAGCTTAATCTCTCTCTCTCTGTCTCTCTCTCTCTCTCTTTATCTCTCTCTCTCTCTCTCTCCGTCTCTGGGGTAAAAGCTCGTGTCTGGGAGCGTCACCGCTGAACTCTTCCCTTATTTGAGTCGTGCAGCCATGGTGCTGTGGACGTGCTGTGGATCTCTCTGTGGACCATCTGGCTGCTGATCGCTCCCTGGGTGCCAGGATACACTCGTCTCCACGTCCAAGTGTGTGTGTGTGTGTGTGTGTGTTAGTGATTGCCCTCTGGCTCTGGACTCAGACATACCACAGTCAGGCCCAGCCACATCTCATCACTCAGAAGAATCAACTCTCTCTCGCTCTGTGTTTAGCCGTCATGTTATCAGCTCTGCATTTGTCTCCTGGGGATCAGCAGCGATCACAGTTTTTAAAATGGAGGCTGAAGGTTGTGTCATTACCCTTTAAGAGAGTGGGGAATTCATGACCTGTTGAGTGTCTGGGGTGTATAGGACAGCATGTGTGTGTGTGTGTGTGTGTGTGTGTGTGTCAAAGCCCAACTAGGCCAGTCTGGTGAACTTTTAGAAGTGTTGCTAATCACACTACACTAAAAACACTGCTGTACTGAAGCTAATCTTTTTAAATTCCCTGATAAAAGCTTTATGTTCTGCTAAGAAGCGTCTTAGGCTATGCCCAGGTCCTCGGTATCTGCTGAATTTCCTGTAACTCTTTTTGAATCATTGTTATCATCTACCTGCTTATATCAGCAGGGATTAACAGCTCCTCTATCCCTCATACAGCATCCTTCATCTCTGTTTACGTGAAGTTCTGATGTGGGATCAGTGCCATATAAGCTGTAAAATGAGCATTTTCTTTGTTGATTTATAACAACAAATTAAACACCATGATCATTTTGATGAAAACAATATTACATTTACGAGTATTTTATATGATTAAATTAAGAATTAAATTACATGTTCAACAGCAGGAATCGATATATATATATATAATATTCTTTTATAATTATTATCGATATTATTTTCTTATTTGACTTTTTCTTTTGCTTGATCATTTCCAAAATCTGTACAGGAAAACTAAAAAAGGTTTAAGAAAGGCAAAAAATGTACTTATCTTTTATTAGGCTTAACAAACAAACATGTATAAATAAATAAACACTAAAAGCTAAATAAATAAATGTGTTTATTTATATAAAAATATTAAGGGGATTGTACTGTAAAAGCTGAAATTAAGTTTGAACAGGTGAGCAAATGGTTAAAAAAAAAGGAAAATAAAAAAAGTGTACTTTTGTGCCTGTATAAAAATAAAGTTTTTTTTTTTTTTTTTTTTTTGCTTACATTTTTGAAAAAGTGACTGAAACAAAACCTTTAAACTGACACTCAAATTTAAAAAACATTGCTTTGCTGATTGCTGTTGATTGTCAGGAATCACACAGGAATCACTGCATACAAACATAAGTTTTTTTTTTAAATAATTAAAACAACAATGAAAAGAAAAAATACAGAGGAATATAGTTTAATGCTCAGCCTCGTCACTCGCATGATACAGGAGCGAGAAATCCGGCTTATTTAAAGTGAGAGTCTTGATTAGGATCAGATGTGCTTAATTAGCACGCAGAACACTGTGAGCTGCTTCTTGATTGGTCATGATTGGTCACGTGATGCAGGAATCATGGGAAATGTAGTTCGATGGGGTTTCAACAGCAGCAGGCGATATAAACATGACACTGCTCATTTCCTATATATCTCTGTCTATCATATCGTATCACACAACACCAGCTCGGTTTCCGATTGCGAGCTGATAACAGAGTGCTCTAACTTTACATGCCTGTGTTCTGATTAGAGCACCGAGAGTACCGTGCACTTTAATCATCTGGCCATAGTGCAGTCATGCACTATAAACTTTTACTGCTAATGCTTAACATTAAGGTTCCCTTAACACACATTATTTACTGCATCTGTTAACATGAATAAAATATAAACATTAATAAACATCAGTACTTCGTTAACTGAGTAACAATATAAATTAACATTTATTAATTGATTATGGAAATATCACATAAATGTTGTGTAATTATTCCATGTTTTTATTATTAAGAAAAAAACAAAATGTAGGCCCTTTTCACACTACTAGGTTTTATGCTGCTGGAATTAGCATTCACAGGCTAACTTTACTTGTGCTAAGACAACAACAACAACAACAACAACAACAACAACGTGGCCGAGTTGACCACTGTTTATGAGAAGTGTGAACTGTGAATATTTGACACAGAATAAAAAAAAAAAACTTTAACTGCAAGTGTTATCTTAAATCTCAATTATCTAGAAAGATAGCTAATGCTAGCAGAAGGATGCTATTAATGTTAAACGTTTGCTAACCACAGTCATATCATTTTGTGAAATGCTTAATGGAACTGAAATGTGGTAGATATGAAATAATACACACACACAAATACATTAACTTATATTAACTACACATCTAGCAACTTATTATCAAGCTAACATTGGCTAACCTTAACCAACAGTAACCTTACCCTAATGGCTAGGAATAAATTCTTCCATGAAGAGATTTATAGCCTTATTAAGCTCAGCTATTAATCCTTTGTTGAGTTACAACAATTCTGAACTCATCTTCAAAGTTTAGTGTCGGCCATGTTGACAAAGAATCATATAGTTCCAGAGTGTCTACGGTAAATATTCAGCTGTTAGCTTGAAAGTATTTTACCCTGCATCTACGAACCTCCATGTTATTTGTGAAAAGGACCCGTTAATACAGGCGTTAGTTACTTTGTAAGTTACGGATTGTACAATAATATTCAAGTTTATAATCTGTTCATTTCAATGGGTTATGTGTTAAATAATGTCAGTAAAGGGAAATGTACTGAGCTCAGAACGGTACGTGTGTGAGCGTGCGTTTGTGTGTGTGTGTGTGTGTGTGTGTGTGTGTTTGTGGCACATCAGGGGAGCCGTAAAAAGTGGATGAAGTTGTGAAAGTGTTAGCGCTGTGCTGTGTAGCTGTTTGACTCACGGTTTGTTGCGGAGCTGTGAGTCACCACATCGAAGCCCCTCTGCAACATGTTTGTTTTCACTCCTGACTCAAATACAGATGTGGAAATGTGCAATCTGGCGTAGATTCCGTCCCAAGCTTGGAGCATCGCGAGAGGGGAAAAAGTTGGTCAAATGAATGAATGATAAATGAATGAATTATTCGCTTTGTCAGTATTTGATTGTTGTCCCACAGTAGCACTTACATTAAATGGCCAAAGGTTTGCTTTTCCTGATCAGGGTCGTGGTGGATCCAGAGCTTATCCCAGGAATACTGGGCATGCAGTGGGAATACACTCCAAATGTGATTTCAGTTCATCACAGGGCACCATGCACCTAGGGGCATTTATTTTAAGCCTAGTGCATACTACATGCCTTTAGCCCCAGTTTTCCAGTCACTGACTACATTACTTTTATGGTATGAGTAGTTGAGCTACGTGATTTTTTCATTCTGTGAGTGATCGCAGAGGCTCCGATATTTATGATTTTCTCTGTGATGAATTAGGATAGGGTGAACCCCTCTGAGACTAGCTGCAGGTACAGTGCAGAGAAAAAGCCAATGAGAGTCTGAGAGGAAATCAAATACATCTGCTGTCACGTGCAGCAGATCTCTGAATCCAGTTCTGTCATCCATCTATTTGGGATTTTGATTTTATTTGGCATGTCAAACCCAAATGGCTGTTGGGAACAGCAAAATTAAAAACAAACACAACCTGATTCCTGGTGGCTCACAGTATAAAGATAGCTAAACTCCAGTTCTCTTTGCAGAACAGACAATCATCACTGCCTGCATCTCCCCAAGCAATCCTTCCTCCAGGGTTTTCTATTATTTTTCTTTTTACTTGTTTCTGTTTACTTGTTTACTTGTTAGTGACATAAAGTCAGCAGAGGTAGGGGGAAACAAAAGAACCCATATAAAACCTGCATGGAAATGAGGAGAAGCTTTATTCTATCGCTTCTGTATGCTACTTAGTCATTCTGTTGTCATGCTACAGAGAAACTGCAAAGCCCTTCATCCTGAAGACTTTCCCGTATCGGAAAAAACCTAAAGTAACCGCTTACGATGAGTCCTTTGACTAATTCTCTTTCTGAATTTAAGTTGCACTACAATCAATTGTTAGTGTTTTGCATATGTATAACAAAGCATAGGCGGACTTTTAGTCTCTGGTAAGTGCAGCCCTGCATCGCTGTAGATCAGAGTGGTTTCTGACTGGCAGGAGGAACTCACACTTTAGAGCTCGAGAGGTTAACATGAACACAGCACTTCTGATTCAGCAGATTTTTTTCATCTACTTATATAGCTCCTTGGCAAATACATATCTGGAATCCTCTAAGGACCCAGCCGATAATGTGCAATTTGCACAAAGTCTGATTACAAAATCAGCACACAGAAGAGCTGCCAGGGAGACCTGAAACGCCTCAACACCACACAGAGACAGAGAGAGAGAGAGAGAGAGAGAGAGAGAGAGACATGATGATAGAGAAACACAATGAGAGAGTGAGACATGATTAAAAGAGAGATGCAGAATGAGAGAAAGACAGATTGAGTGAGAGAGAGACTGAGACGGAGAAACAAGGAAAGACAAACACAGAGAGACAATGAGAGAGAATGAGACACAAAGGCAGAGAGGGAGAGAGACAGAAGGAGAGAAAGAGTCAGGATGAGAAACAGAGAGAAAGACAAAATGAGAGAGCTACAGACAGTGAGACAGAATGAGAGAGTGAGAGATGGAGAGAGAGCGAGAGAGAGACAGATAGACAGAGACAGAGAGATGGAGAGAGATGGGGAAAGTGAGACAGACAGACAGATAGACAGACAGACAGAGACAGAGAGTGAGAGATGGAGAGAGAGGGAAAGTGAGAGAGAGCGAGACAGATAGGCAGAGAGAGACAGATAGAGATAGACAGAGAGAGAGTGAGAGATGAAGAGAGATAGGGAAAGTGCGAGAGAGAGAGAGAGAGAGAGAGAGAGAGACAGACAGACAGAGACAGAGACAGAGTGAGAGATGGAGAGAGATAGGGAAAGTGAGAGAGAGAATGAGAGAGAGAGAGACAGACAGAAAGACAGAGAGTGAGAGATGAAGAGAGATAGGGAAAGTGAGAGAGAGAGAGAGAGAGAGAGAGAGAGAGAGAGAGATAGGGAAAGTGAGGGAGACAGACAGACAGAGAGGAGGTGGTCCAGAAGAAAAACAGATTAGTAGGCTGAAGGTGGCTGTGAAAGTCGGCACTTTGCGGTTCTAACTGTTTGCGAGGCTTCAGTTCCTCTGCGTAAAGACGAGCAGCTGGACACTGACGAAAGCCTCGGGGCACTCAGTTGGCTGACCTGCACAGGGATATTACTGAATAATGACTTTCATCTGGCATCTAGCATTTTAAACCTCATTCAACTGCAACGAAGCGCGTCGCATTTACTTAGCCTAGTCAGTTTGAATAACTATTACAAGTTAATAATTACATTTAGTTCTATATAAAAGCTTTATTGCAGTTGATCTTCTGTTGTGGCACTTGCAATAAAGTCAGCTGCAAAATTATAGGCACCTTTCTAGAGTATAGGTAACGATGACTCACTCTCAGTAAGCGCTATATCCCGGTCAGGGTGGATCCTATCCCGAGTCTATCCCGGGATCACTGGACGTGAGGCAGGAGTACACACTCATACCCCACCACACACACACACACCTGGCATGATTTATCTTAGCCAGTCCACCTACTGGCATGTTATTGGGAGGTGAGAGGAAACCGGAGAACTCACGGACATGAGGAGAACATGCACAAAAACTCCACACAGACAGTAACCAGAGCTCAGGATCAAACCCAGATCCTTGTAGCTATGAGGCAGAAAAGCTCCCAAAACTCATTACCATAACTAAAAATTGGCATTTTTAAGGAATATTTAGAGTAAATGCAAGCCATCTTGTTCTTGAAAATATTCTGTTTCAACACTGCGGTTACAAATACCCAAAACGTGCCGATTCTCAGTGAATGTGAGTGAATGTAGTTTTATACATTTATTATTTTAATGTGAGTTAATAATATTAATTATAAATGATTAATTTTGTAAGTGCTGCTAGTTTAGAAACCAATGCTTTCCTCCGAGTGTGTTATGCCACCACATGACGCAGCAAGAGCAGCAGTTTGAAAAGATGTGGTTGGCGGCTTCATGTGTCTCGGAGGAAGCACGCGGATAGCCTTCTCGCTCCCGGGGAGGTGATATATATGATAAGAGAGAGCTGGCTGGTGGGTGGGAAAAATGCCCAGAGTAAATTGGGGAGAAAAAATCAGAGACAAAGCCTTGTGACTCAAAATCATCAATCGTAGATCATGAAACCATCTCATTGTTCAGATTTAAAGCCTACTGAAAAACCTGTGGTCTGAATTGACGATGATGTCCACGTGCACAACCCTGAGCATGTAAACTTGAATGTAAAATGAACTTAAAATGGAGGAGTGGAGTAAGATCCTCTACAGGTGTCTCAGACCTTGTTGAACATTACAGGAAGAGGCTCGGTGCTTTTATGATCACCAGGCCAGCCTTCATTGTGGATTTTATTGTGCACTGCTGGTATATAGAAATTGCAGAAATCTTATCACTCATTGCATGTTTTATTCATTTTAGATATTTACATTTACTCATATACTCATATATAATTATAGAGTAATTATGGAGTTGATGGTAAGTTCATTGAACTTCATTGATTTTTTTTTCTTGTTCTCCTGACAATTTTATCTAATGTAGACAATATTTGATCAGCATTGCATAGAACTCTAAACATCGCCAAGCACCTCAGTGGATGCCAATGCACGTGTAAGGTGTGTGTGTGTGTGTGTTTGTACTTTATTGAGAAATAGTACAAGTACACAATCAGCAGGCGCATAGATAAGCTATGAACTGGTTGGCCTTTAGGGATACCCTCTTCCCAACTGCACTTAATCCTCAGCAATAAAAACAGGACAGGACCCTTTTGACTCGACTGTATGTGTGTGTGTGTGTGTGTGTGTGTGTGTGTGTGTGTGATATCTGAAGACATAGACAGCCTGATTTATCATGATTCATTTACAAATTTCAACACTGCAACAAGAGAAGAGCTAAGCACTATGATGTATTCTGCAGAGTTGCATATCTTGTGTATGTACTTGTGTATGTACTTGTGTATGTACTTGTGTATATGTGTGTGTGTGTGTGTGTGTGTGTGTGTGTGTGTCCACCTAAAAATTATTCTACTGTGGCATCTCCTAGAAAGTTTGTGATTTGATATATACTTTAGTCATGTGCTGTAATCAAGTTGCTGTGGTGTAAGAGGAACAAAACACGCAGTGTCATGCTGTTATAGGAAACAATCAACAACAGGGTGGTGTGACGAAAAGGTGTTACTATTAACCCTGAAGTGTTTTATTGTTTTATTGTTGTTGTTGTCATTAGGGGTCGCCACAGAGGATCACTGGTCCGCATATTTAATTTGGCACAGTATTTATGCAACTGATGCAACCTGATGCAACCCTCCCCAATTTTATCCGGGTTCCAGACCTGCAGCAGCAGTGCACTGACGTGTGCAATCCCAGTGCCTGGGGCTGGTTCCCGGTTCCACAGTAGCGAGAGCACAAAGGCCTAACCACTAGTCCTCCAGGGACCCCAGTTTGACAACGATTACATTTTTTATTAATTAAAGAATGACATCATACTTTTTATCCAGTTATAGTGTGGAACAACCCTCCAAAAGTCTTTCTCTCTCTCTCTTGAAGTTAATAAGACACAACAATCGCAGCTTTTCACATTGCCAAGAAACTGTAAACTCCTCTCTCCTGAAGATTTCGTAAAACTAAAAGTTACAGCTTTACTTCTAACTGTTACACAGTGCTGACACTGGAGACTCCTTCCATAAATGTTAAATAAACACATTTCGCCTGACAGAAAACTTCACCACATCAGTTTATGTGCAGCGTCTGCCGTACTAGTCCCTGTGGAAGCTGATACTATAGAAACGATAAAGTATTAGAGATCAGTCCTGTGTGTCTGGATGATAATTGTGTGTGTATGTGTGTGTGTGTGTGTATATGTATAAGGTTTGATGCTGCTGAAGATTGCATGTGTATTTGGCATGGCTTGTTTGCTAAGTGTGAGTGTGTGCATAAGGTCATATTAGATGTGTGATGGGTCTGAATAGAGCTGTCCTCTTTGACATGCCGTGTTTGCTCTGGGTGCATGTGTTTGTTCAGTTTAATTATTTTCTGGGACCCTGGACAACACCAGAAAGCCTTATCACACACACAAGTTTGGTCTGACTGAAACTGTGTGTGTGTCTGTGTGTATGTGAGCTGCAGAAAGAGAGAGAGAGAGAGAGAGAGAGATTGTACAAATGTACAAATGCTCTTGAAAGCCCATTGCACCACAGATAACACACACACACACTATAAGGTAGCCTATAAGGTAGTATGAATGAACTTTGTCCTAAATTTAAATCCAAGTATAGAGTATATGCGCATGGCGTCTGGGAAAACCCATCGCATGTCTCTCTGTCTGCATTTTTTTCGAAAAAAAAAAAAAAATCTGGTTTTGGCCAGACTTCTGACTCTACTTTCACGCCTTAACTGTAAGAAACCTTAAATATATTTCACGAAACAATGCTGAAATGGTTTTATTTAGGCCGCATTCTCACTTCTCGTTGACGTCTTCCTGAAAACATGATGTTGTATAAGGAGGCATTTGAACAAATCTGCATTAAGAGGGCTAATGAGCTAAAACCTCTCTAGCTAAGTGTGATTTCCTCACAGAGTCAATGTCAGGATTTGATCTGAGCTGTTGGAGAGCTGTGTGCCATAATGAAATGGAGATAATCCTAATTAATTAAGTTTGTATTCAGATACCAGCAGTCCTGCATCACTGTCACAGAATGAAATCTTTTCTTCTCTTCAGTTTTGGGTAACGAGACAGTAAAATTTGAGAGAGAGAAAGCAAAAAGAAGGCAAACAACATCTGACAAGTCTTCTTTTAGAGAACAGGTGAGTCTAACGTGTCAAAAAGTAATTATGCCTTTGGACCAAAAATTGAGAAACATATTTCAGTCAAGGGAAGTTTTTTTAGTTCTCAGAACTATATATAGTACAAAATGTGAAAATTTCCCTGTATGAAGAGTTTCTCCAGGCAATGTTTATACGTATCTTGTATCAATCACACTTCAGAAAAGATCTGTTTATGGTTAGGCTAAAATGATGTTACTCTAGAAACAATAAAGAAGTATTAGAACATGTGCATTGATATAAACCTTCAGTGGGCCTTACAAATTAAAATTTGAATTAAAAATTAAAATTAGTCAACAATGCAACGCTAACCCCACGTCTAATCTTATTTGTTGGTATTTTTTTTCCCTACAATTTGCATTATTGAGTCCATGCTGTTAGGACGGCGTCTCAGAAATGGCAGATACCCAGTGAGTGTGTGGTGGCAGGGAACAGTTTCAAACTCAAACACTGAAGCAACGCAACCATGTGACAGCATTGCAGCAAACAGGATTGAACTCGACATTCCATCCGAGAGTTCTGGGAAATGTAACTCAAGACTCCAGACTCACAAAAACCGAGTCCTCGTTCTGATGTGAAGGCTTCGGTACACTCTCCTCGGCTGGCGGGGAGAGGACAGGAAATAACTTTTCCTACGGCAGGTAATCTTTAACTGTGTATGACACTACGTCTTTTTAAACCTAAACCAATTTGGGTTTATTTTCAACAGCGGAGTCTCTGAAAGGAACGGCCTCGAGGCATGTTTTTAACCTGAGCAATAAATCAATGCATTTTTCAAATAAGAGCAGCGTGTGTGTACTCGGTCGATTATTCGTTTATTCATCTTCAGAAAGGGTTTTATCCCAGTCAGGGTTGTGGAGGATCCTGAGCCTATCCCACGAACACTAGGCTTGAGGTGGGAATACACCCTGGAAAAAGCACCCCACACACACACACACACACACACACACACACCTAGGAACAATTTACAGTCAATTCACCTGACATGTTTTTGGGAGGGTGGAGGAAACTGCAGAAACCCGTAGGAAACCACATGAGCATGGGGAGAACATGCGCGGAGAGCTCAGACACAAACCCTGGAGCTTTGAGATGGCCACCATAAATACTTTTACAACAATCGTTTCAATTCTTAAGATGTTTGTCATTCCATCAGTCTATCATTCTAAACAAACAAAAAGAGAACCCCATCACTATCATGGTAGTTTTTATCATCGGACAAAACCCAGAGCTACAGGAGAATAATTATTCTAGTATTATATCAGACCAGATTTGTGACAATCTGATAAAGAAATGCAATTAAAAATTCAAGAGACATCCATATTTCCTCGAGTGCATCTCTGCATGACTTCTAGCAATACCAAAGCTGGTGAAAGTCTGGCCTCATGGTCCTGTTGTGTAATCTGTCATCATGCCTATCAGTCTGTCTGAATATGTTCCCTCAGATATCTAACCCCAGATGACATTTCCCTGAGAGTGTCACGGTTCCGGGGGCGAGGACTTTGGAAAGCAGGAGATTGGACGGTTTGGAGGCTTGACTATGCTGGTGATGAAGGCGAGCTGCTTGCTAGGCTGGCACTGATCACAAGTAGGATACTGCAGAATTAAAAAATCAAAGCAAGTGAACTGAGAAATGGTTTTCATTTTACTTTGATTGTAAAAATCTTGATGTAGCTGGATCATCGGTTATCAGGAATGGCTGGTATAAACGATTGTCTCGAATGAGCAACCCTATGGCACTGATGTGTGGTCCGACGTTTTTTTTTTCAGCTCCCCACTCACACCTTTAGTGTAACATGCAGCGTGTTGAGGAAGTACAGAAGTGTGTGAAATTAGCGTGGTTTTTATTGTGGGCAAAGCAGAAATCATTGTTAAAACTACAGGCAGGAGTCAAAATGCGAGCAGGCAACATCAGACAAGGATAATCCATAATCATGAAACCAGGAAAACAGGTGAGGATCAAAACCAGGAAGTATACAGAGCTAGACACAACACCATAACTGAGAAACAGGAAAACGACGGTTCAGATTTAACAGACAAAAAGCATGAGAGGTCTTCATGCTGACGCTGAGACACATGAGGGTAAATAGAGGAACTAATCAAAGGTGAACTGAAAACACTTGAGAACAATCCGGATAAACACTAATCACACAACAGAACACACATGGACAGTGATCAAAGCAAAACACAAAATGGAGGCAGACAACATTAAACAAGCATTATCCATAATAAAGAAACAAATAAAACACAAGCGAGGGTCAAAAGTACTAGCTACGAAAGGCACGTCTTGGTCTTAAGGACAGGGAGGGACGGTAAGACTTAACAGAGACAAAAGGACACACAAGGGTATTAATACACAAACTAATCAAGGGTGGAACAGGGTAAAGGTGAGATCTACACCAGGGGCGGAGATAAGAAAAAAAAATCTAAGCAAGTCGGAGATGACGATGTAAATAAAGACCCATGTGACGGGAAACCACAACAAATCATTAAGTGCGCAGTGAGGGGGAATTCGTGATATTCCGTTTCTACCTGAAATTTGTTCACATTTTTTAACTTTGATGCAAAAAAAAAAAAACGGAAGTGTTTTTTTAAAAATGTGTATAGAGACATTCTGAAAAAAAATTAGAGATTGGAAGAAATGAGTAGAAATCGTTCATGTCTCTGCATGCTTGCTTGTCTGGGACATAACGTAAATCAAACGCAAAGCCATTTTAAACATAAGTGGTGTTTCTTATTCGTACAGATCGAACAGGCCGTGTACACAAAGCGACAAAACTACAAGCGATGCCCACTAGTGCGGACGTAGGATTATACAGAAACATTTCGAACGGAAAAATGCGACTTTTGCATCATGGAACAAATTTGACCTGCCAATCTTCAAGGAAATCTACAAGGAAATCAATGAGGAAATGAAAAACCTTAAAAGTGCGACGTAAACTAGAACCGGATAAAAAATTTCTAGAGGAATCCAGACACTCGTTAAGTGCGAGAACATTCACGTTGAATGAAATAGAGATTATTTAGTATAGTGATACAGTTTCATGACACTTATTTGCAATAAACAATGTAAAACAAAACAAAAAAAAAGGTTTTCATCTTATTCATCTTCATATAATCTAAATAATCAAAGTATATCTATAAAAACTTCATGTATGTAATCCGATCAGTATTAGAATCCGAGAGACTTCATGATTTTGCTCATACACAAATACACACAGATACACACAGATACACACAGATACACACAAATACACACAGATACACACAGATACACACAGGTACGCAGCATCTCGTTTAATGGAGAACACACACTCTCTTCTCCTTGTCTCAAATCTCACACTCTGACAGTGAAGGGATCTTCTCTCTGACCCATTTCACCATGTCCTCAAGGACACAACCCAGATGTCTTCCAGCTGTAGCTTTGCGTGTGTGTGTGTGTGTGTGTGTGTGTGTGTGTGTGTGTGTGTGTGTGTGTGTGTATATCAGCTGGGTGTTATTACATTGTGTATCTCCTCTATATGTAATCAAACACATGTGATACTGGAATCATGATGATCTGCAGTCAGCAAAAAGACTTTTCTTCTTCTTTAGTACAAAAATAAAGAGGTTTCTTATTCTGAAATAAAGTTTCATAGTGCAAAGTGTGTGTCTGTGTGAGACACGCGGATTTATTTATTTATTTATTTATTTTTACTGCTAAAGCTAATCGTAAACCTAAGAACCCCAACACACAGCAGGTGAGAGAGTGTGTGTAATCTTGCAGGTTTCTATATCTTAATGGGGAGCAAATGTCCCCACAAGGTTAGGAATATTTGACAGTTTTGACCTTGAGAGGAAACCTGCCTTTTTTTTATAGAATAGAATTAATTAGCTGCATTAAAAACCAGGTCCTCATGAGGATAGCAAGACAAAAAAAATGTGTGTAATAACATGTTATACAGCAAATACAGATACAGTAGATACAGCAAAACTCGGGCAAATCAACCAGGAACGATAAAATTTTACACACACACACACACACACACACACACACACACACACACACACACACACACACTGACATTCCTCCATCCAAACCTAACATAAGTCATGAAGATGTCCATGAATCAGTTCTCATCTCTCTCTCTCTCTCTCTCTCTCTCTCTCTCTCTCTCTCTCTCTCTCTCTCTCTCTCTCTCTCTCCTTGTTTCCTTCGCCATGCCGTAATTCTCCCTGACAATCAATGTGAATTGTTTCGTTCTGGTGCGTCAATCAACTCCATCCTGATTGCTTACAGACGCGTTGGAGGATGCAGAGAATTTCTGAGATCCAGAGTGAGGTCCAGTGAAAACACACACACACACACACACACACACACACACACACACACACACACACACACACACACACACACACACACACAGTTTGCCTACTATCTTTGTGAGAACCTTCCACTGACATTATTATTAATGCAGCTAATTAATGCTGTGCTACACCTAAATCTAACTCTAACCTTTACCTCAGTAACCAAAAGGTCGCATGGAGACCAGCCAAATGTCCCCACAAGGTCAAACCTGTCAGATATTCCTATTCCCTTGTAGGGAATTTGGGTCCCCACCAAGATATAAAAACAAGCCTTCCCACACACACACTTTCTTTAACCCCAATCAGTCCATTCCCTCCCCACTTTCTTCCTCACGCTGACCGCACAAGCTCGTGTTTTCTTTTATCCAGCTCTAGACCTAATCATATGTACACACACACACACACACACACACACACACACACACACACACACACACACACACACACACGCATTCAGTTATGATTTGTTCCTGATCTATTCTCAACCACAGCCAAGAATCACACACAGGTTTTAATCTCACATGTTTGATGCTTTTTCAGTCAGTAAATCTCACACAGGATTCAGCTCTCTGTGGTGAGTTATTAATTGTTTGCATGCCTGATGCACATGCAGAAACTGTAGATCCAGGAAGTTCATACATGTGTTACATGAAAGACAAATAAATCATTTTAATCTGCATGTAATATAAACAAACACGAATATTTAGTATATTCAGAAATAAGTTTCCAATAGCTTACATGAAACTTGGTGTATGTCTCTTTAGGTATAATTGGATATGCGCTAAAAATAAATAAACACTAAACTTTAGGTACAGTTACTTGTGTAGTTCTCGTCACGATTAATGAACGTGTAGTATAGTTGAGTAAGCTTGTAGTATACATGAATGAACTTTTGTTTGCATCCAAGTGATGACTAAGGATATGTAGTGGCTCAGCGGGTTAAGGCTACTGATCGGAAGGTTGTGAGTTCAAATCCCAGAAGCGCCAATCTGACAAGGTTGGGTTCTTGAGCAAGACCCTAAACCTTCAACTGCTCAGTTGTATCCTGCCTTAACGTAAGTCAGTTTGGATAAAAGCATCAAGCAAATGTAAATAAGTCAGAGTTTTGTAACTCACAATCAAAACAACTCGTCCTTTCAGTATTCCTTCAGAAGCCTCGCCCCAAAACACGTACGTCTTCCTGCCTAGACCAGAATGCATGAAAGCAAATGCAAGACGCGGGACTTGCTAAAGCGTCTGGGAAGTGCTCAGCTCAGGGATTGGCTGAAAGGTGGTGGTCCACTTCGTTTGTGTTTACCTTCCGCTTAGAAGCCTGGAGTTTCTCTTCTGAGCACATTTTTCTTCTGAGCACATAATTTATTGGAGCTTGCCATCAAGTGAACACACGTGACCACGTAAAAATGACCAGGAGGACCTCTTGTATTCCAGATTTTTCTTTTCTCACACAAAAGTCATAGGAATGTGTCAGATTTTGTATCAATTAAAGGTGCAATCAGTCATTTCAAAGTTCTAATGAGGTTCTCTTCACATTACAGCAAGCTCCAATAAAATATCTGCCCAGAAGAGAAAGTCACCAAATATTACACTGATTGCACCTTTTTTTCACACGCAAATGTCATTAAAAAAATCACCAATAAAGAATTTGTCAGACTTACTATTAATTAAAGGTGCAATCAGTGATATTTGAATCAGCGCACTGGTGAGTTTCTCTTCTGAGTAGAAATTTTACTGGAGAATGTGAAGAGAGCCTCATTCAATTTTACACAATTTTCTGACTTAAAAATCACTGATCGCACCCCTTACATTCCCATCTTTACTGCTCTGGCGCACGTATCGTAGGAATTCTAACAACCAATAATGAATTTGTCAGATTTCATATGAATTAAAGGTGCGATCAGTGATTTTAAAATCTGAGCACTGGTGAGTTTTCTCTTCTCAGCAGATATTTTAGCAGAGCTTGCTGTAATGTGAAGTGAATTTCAACAAATATTCTGACTCAAAAATCACTGATCGTACCTTTAATTCATATGAACTCTGACATTCCTTTGAGTTCTGCATGAGAAAAGAAACTGGAATGATTGAAAATCTTATTAAGACTTACTGTATGCACACACACACACACACACACACACACACACACACACACACAAGGTGTATCAGTTGAATGAGGGCAGTATTGCTGGAGTAGATGTGAAACATTACTCATCACTTTGCTAATGTTTCACTTCGTCTCTCTTTACTCATTCTGAGATTTGGACGTCTCAAGACATTTGAAGTGTTGAGCGAAAGAAAAGCAAAAAGTGAGGGATAGAAAGAAAATGTTAGAGATAGAGACACTCCCTATCTCTGATTCGCTCATCCATCCCCATCCCCTAAATGCCTTTTTCTGCTGTGGTTGCATAAAGTGCACATTGTTGGCAACAATCATTGTGTGTGTGTGTGTGTGTGTGTGTGTGTGTTGAGGGAAAAGCAGGGCCATGCTGGACGTTCTCTCCTTGCGGGGGTGGACTGTTCTTGGCTCGGATGGGAGGATGTTTTCGCTTTATTTTTGGTCTCTGGCGTTTTTTGGGGGAGTCGCGCTGTAGCCGCTTAGCACGCCGCAAATAGCGGCCCGTGACCCAAGCGTACTGAGATGTCTCTCTCTGAATCATGGAGGGGGTAAACAAATACTCGCTCACACACACGTCAGTGCCTGTATTTTTAATCTAGCCAAACAATTAAAGCTATTCACGTGTGGCTGTAAATCACACCCAAAAAAACCCGGAGCGCTATCTGCGAAAACTCCTGAGAGCTTGTGAATATTTCTGACATCATAAGAATGTCGAAGACAAACAGCGAATGAAAGAATCCTCTCTCGCTTGCCTTATCTGACCTCTGAATGAGTCTGAGAGGTCTTGGCATTGGGCGTGCGCTGCTCAATGCTTTGCCCTTTTTTTAAACGAGCAACCTGTATGAATGAAATGATGGAAAAAAACTAAGATCCGTTGCTGTGTGTTGAATTATGAAAACCATTACAGGCTTAAAAGAGCGAGCAACAAAAGCTCGACGTCTCCATGGGACATATTTGCCAGATGTTCCTGAGTGGAAAGACTCTGCCAAGTTCTTCGAGGAGGTTTATTTTAAATGTATCTTGGCATGTTTGCTGAGGAAAATGGGGGAAAAGGGAGGAGAGGTGCAACCAAATGGACATCGCTCATTTTTATGATGCGCTCTTCGTTTTTCTTTTTTTTTTCGGGGGTGAGGGGTTGGTTGGGTTGGTTGGGTTGCCCGTTTTTCTGTGAGAAACACTGCGATGAGATGTGAAATGCAATGGTTGTATTTTTCAGGGAAAATCGAAGCTTTTTGGATTGGGGTCTTTATTGTGGTTAGGGACTCGTATAAAATGTTCCGATATAACATTCAACATCACGTGATACTACGTGACATAAGCCTAGTGTACGTCTGTTGGCTAATGAGCAGAAAAACACAAAAAAAGACAATCTGGATGTATTTCATGATTAACGATGGCAATCAAAACAAAGCAGACTACAAAATCTTTCTTGCAATACAAGCAACCTGATCAAACATGTTAAGCATAAAGTCCAGCACGAGGAGTTCATTGCTAGCAACAATTACCGGCTAGGTCAGAAAAAAATGTCCACAACTCTACACAACTCCAGATGGATGAAAATAACAGCTCTTAGCCAGTATGTTGTTCTTGACGATCAGTAACTATCGAGCGTCTACAACGAGGGATTCAGATGCAATGGAGGAAAAAAGAAAAAATCCCGCTCTTCGTTGCCGATCCAAGCTAACTCTTAGCTAGCTAATGCACGTCGTTTAAAATACGTGCTTAAACTGGTGAAACAGGAACAGAGTTAAATAAAACATTCCAAATGTACACTATATTGCCAAATGTTTGTGGACGCCTAACCATCACACCTATATGTGGTTCTTCCCCAAACAGTTGCCACAAAAGAAAGCACATATGAGTGTCATGGTCAGAAGTTTACAGGTTTTTGGCAGAAAATGGCTCTGACCCTTTGCTACATCATGCTAGCGTTTGTATTAACTGTAATCTATGCAAAATTTACATCTGATATATTCAAAGTAAATACTTTCCATCAAGGAGATGGTTGTTATAATTCATCTTAAGCCTTCTAACACAACTTCATTAGTCTGAGAATTTGCTTGGAGTTGAAACTCTTCGACGCAGAGAAGATGTTTGGATGAGGAATCCGCCGAGATGCCTTTTTATCAGGGGGAACGTTCTGCTTTGCACCATGCGAGAGGCACCTGGCAAGCAAAACCTTGTGGCCAGCCAATGACCTTCTCCCACATGATGCTCCAGCCAATAACATCGTCTGTTGGAGGCCAGCGGCCAATGACCTTTCTCTGACCAGAGCTGAACCGAACCACCTACAACACCAAACAGCTCTGTGTATACCACGAACCTTCTGTTTCTGAGACTCTTCAGACAGTATTTGTGGCATGTTATCATTAACACCTTTATATCACTAACTTTTTTGTTTCTTGTGCAATTTAAGCAAAAAAAAAAAAAAAAGAGACTGATTGGTGATATGAGAAGGATTTGCCGTGTCAGTCAAGTATGCTAGATAAAGGCTGTATTGGAAGCGGCGTCCGTGTCATGCCGTGTGATATGAATATATTACGAATATTAAAAAAGGAGACAGCGAGAGCGGTGTTGAGAGTAAACAGAATCAGCATAGCTCAGATTCCTACTGTAAGCCCTGTGCGTTTTACTCCTTCATTTGATTTACAGCAGCATGGCCACTGTGGAGCCCTTCGTACTCCTGCACTCACTCGAACACTTCATCAGCAATAACTCCCTCGACGATATACAAAAAAATGTATATTCATATATATTTGGCCGGATTGTGAATACATAAGTGTGGCGGGTTAAATGGTTAACTCCTCCTAGATGTGAACTCTGATTGTAAACATGCCGTTTGTTTGGTAAATTTGTCTACATTATATAACTGATTTGGGGGCGGGGCTACATATGCGCTCAGCTAGTGACATCACAATATAAACCCCATGCCTTTGGACCTATTACAGCCGAGACCAGAGGACGAAGACACTGACACCCGGAAACGTTTAGAGGCAGATGCCTGCATTCTAGGTTAGATTTCTCGAATCTGATTGGTCAGAAGGTGTTGAGGAATCTTCTATAACCGCAGCTCTGATAGTGATGCAGCTCCACATCACCGGTTTATATTAACACGCTCTTGTTTCTATAGTAACAGCTCATTCACAGGGACTCGTACAGAGGATGTGCTACATGATGTAAGACTAATAATGTTATTTAACAAAGAAACAAAGAAAAATATATCATTTTCTGACATCTTCAGGACAGAGGAGTTGCTTTTTTCAGTAACACCCTTTAAATAACTAGCTGCAAACAGTCCACAACATTAAATTTAACTATAAATGGATAAAAAGCATGATGTGTCATTCATTAATGAATAAAAATGGCAATGCTTGCCAATCGACTGTGGTATAAGAGGAATAAAACACTTCAGAATGTGCTGTTATTGGAAAATAATCAACTTTGGAGTCTCATTGCAAGATTATGTTAAAACACTGTAACACTGTTATGCCTAGTTCAAGCTTGAAATGATCTTGATTCTTTTGATAGATGAATTTCCTTCTCTTCAGAAATAAAACTGCTTAAAATAAGCAAGATTATCTGGCAATAAAACCAGACTATTTCAAACTTGAAATGAATAAAAATGAGAAATAGGCCTAATAGTCGTATATTTGTTTTTCCTAATCTCAGAATGAGAAATATGAGATAAATCTTGTCTTTTTTTTTTTTTTTTTTTTTTTTGGGGGGGGGGGGGGGGGGGGGTTGGGGTTTTGTTTTTTTTTTTTTTTTTTTTGTTTTTTTTTATTTTTTTTTTTTTTTTTTATTTTTTTTTTTTTTTTTTTTTTTTTT
>CM074940.1:2854404-2919404 GCA_037576815.1 Pangasius larnaudii
CACACACACACACACACACACACACACACACACACACACACACACACACACACACACACACACACACACACCTTTTAGCTGTTCTCTCGTTCTCACAGTTTATCAGACTCTCTACTCACCTCCAAATCTCCTTTCGCTATTTATGATCGCAATTTGTTATTTCTGCTGTAAAGGATTAGAAATTAAACTAAACATGCAATGGCATAACGTATTGCTCATGTGATTTAAGGGCACAGAGATGGATAGAAACCAAAAATCACAAATGCACACATTGTGAGAGGAGTCATGATTGAACACATTTAACCGAGACTTATGGCTTAGACCTAATCTGGGGGCAGAAAAAGTGATTCATATTCATTACAGCATGCACAAGATTACCGTGTACAAGATATCTGCAACGTGTATCTGCATTTTATGTATATGTAAGGAATGTAAGGAATAAAACACTTGAGGATATGCTAACAATCAGCAAAGTAATCAAAAATAATCAGCGACAGGGTGGTGTGATGAAACGGCGTTATTGTTCTCACATTGAAGTTTTGCCAATTTGCTAAATTAATTTAAAAATTTTTTTAACAATAACTACTGAATTAAATAATGACCTGGTACTTTTTATCCTAATAGTTAACTGTTATAATCATGTTATAGTTATAGGTATGTTGTAATTATGTTATAGTTCTGCTATAGCCATAGTTAAGTTATAGTTATATTGTAGTTACATAATGCTTATGCAATAGTTATAGCTATGCTACAGTTATAGTTTTAGCTATGTTGCAGTTTTTGTTATGCTATAATTCTGCTATAGCTACGTATAATGTTATAGTTATAGCTACTACGTTGTATTTATGTCATAGTGCTTATGCTATAGTTATGTTGTAGCTGTAGTTATGTTCTAGTTATACTTTAGTAGTTTATAAGTTACTACATTTCCTGCTGTGAAACATTCACCAAAGTTAGTTCCTTGTATCACTTATGGTATAGCAGCTATAAACAGTCCTTCCCTCACCAGCCTGTCTTTCTTCTTCCTCTTGAATTTAACAAGACAAGCAAATGCTGCTTGTCATGTTACTGACAAACTGCAAAGCGCAAGGTCCTCTGTCCTGCAGACTTAGTTACAGCTTTACCTCTGACTGATACCAAGCGCTAACCCTGGACACTCCTTCCATAAATGTTGAATAAACTTCACTGTATCAGCAATGATACATGTTTTTTTTTTTTAAATCTGTTTATGTGGAAATAGATACCCACCATAGATACTACACTATAGATACGAATGTACAGTAGTATCTACCTCAGAGCTGCCTCTTGGTCCTTCTGACCAATCAGAATCGAGCATTCAACAGCACAGGTGTAACCGCAATTTATAAAGTACACTAAAAAAGTGAACAGTAGCTGCTGTTGTTCCAGGGCACTTTACCCTCTTCTTCTGTCTTCGACAATGAATTAAAATGATCCAGCTTTTTTCATTCTTTCTCGGACACACCGTTGATAAGTGGATTACGAATGTGTTGCGTGTTAAGCTGAGGTAAAATATGAACTGTGAATGTGCACGTTGAAACAAGGAGGAAATGAGTGGATTTAGATAATGTCTCTGAGCATTCTGGGTAAAGATTTAAGAGTAAGGGATGGTTTGACTCAGCGTGGGCTCACGTCAGAGGAAGAATGCGGCCATAGGATGAGGTTTAGCATTTAACTTCCTGAAGCAGCGTTTCCCAATCTTTGTCCCGCATTTTACTGTTTTACAGTCCTTATATGTCTGATTAAACTGATTAGCCTATAATCAGACATTTTATGACTTGCTGCTTCAACCCAATTCTACAAGGAGTCACTGTGACGAAATTTACAGTTATACTTTCGAGATTTGAATTCTAGATATCGGTCTATATTATAGAGCCACTTCCCTGTGAATATTAATCATTCATAAGAACGTTACGCTTTTATGAAATGCAAATGCACTGATATTACATTTACAAATATGTAAAGTAAAGGTAAATGCACAGCTAAAGTAGATTTTAAGCAAGGTATTAGAATAAGCTCAGTAAACTCAAACCATTAGCATGGATGCTAGTCAACCACATTTTGTACATTTGATACTTCTATCGAAAAATCTAATGGTTAAATACATAGTTTCTTAGATTCAATGTTTAAAAATATTTCGAAAAATTCTAATAATGCTTCATTTTTAAGAGTTAGGCTAAATGGTACCGTAATCGTGGAATTAACCACGAATCCTAATTTATGTCGTTACAATTTTCATGCTGTGATTTGAAAAAAACAAAAACAAAACAACAATATTCCACTTACAACGTTACGGCTACTAATCACTGGTCTATTAATCACTGATTAAACCATGCTGCTGAAACATGGTTTGAACTTAAATTATAAGGGGCGGAGTCATGTAAAGCCAAACCAGAGCAGAGAGGTAAGGGGGCGGGGCCAATACAATCAATTTTATGCAATGCAGCCACAAAATTTCACGTGAGCGTTTTAAATCTGTAAATCTATGAAACAGTTATTGTAAATGCTGCATCCAGGCTTCTGTTAAACATTTGTGCGGCAAGTTATACATTTGTATTCATGCACAATTATTTGAGACAGGAAATAAAGTCCATATGGACCCATATATCTTCAGACGTGGATACTTTTAACAGGTTTTTTTTTTTTTAAATCGCAGTTGTGTATTTTTTGCAGTTAAACAAGTGAAATACAGCTTTGGGGAATTCTGAACAAGGACTTTCCTCTCAACCCAACAATTCTGTAATCTATTTTACACTGTTCATAGTTTCGACAAGACCTTTTAGTGGAGCTTTCAGGCATTCCTATTCTCTATTTTTGGTCCAAGTACATTGTGTAAGAATGAGAGATAGACAAAGAGAGAGAGAGAGAGAGAGAGAGAGAGAGAAAGAACAAGCTCTTGACCTGGAACTCACCTGATAAACCAAGCACTCGATCAAACAATGCAACCTGGCGTTAATCACCATTTAATACATGACCAGCTCACACCAGTTCAGAGCCTGATGAGGTAACTGCGTGTTCATGACAGCCGTGCTTCCAAGGAAGACGAATTTTGTGAGAAATCACTGATCATGCAATGTTGAAATTCTCATTTTATGAATCACTTTTGCAACAGAAACTACACAAAAATAAATCCTGGTTGTTTGCAAATACAGGAAGTGAAAATCTAGATCTGGATCCATTTTCCCCCTATAATGAAGCATCACCGTTTCATCACAAACTGCTAGAAAGGATTTTTTTTTATATTTCCATTTTTTAAAAAAAGGATAATTTGGTTTATTTCCTGCATTTGACCACGTCAGCAAGAAATGAAAAAAGTCGAAAGTCAAAGTGTGTGTTTTTGCACGTGAGCACAATGAGCTCATCTTGTCAGTGATAGTATTTCGGAAACACAATCTCAAACTGCTCCTGGTAATTTTCCTGCTCCTAACACACCTGAATCCACTCAGGAAGTGTTGTTCAGTAGCGGATTAGCTGAATCAGGTGAGTTAGGAGGGTGGGGAACCTGTGCTGTAACTGATCAAGGTGTAACTGTACTCAGTATAGCACTGAAGATGAAAAACGTGATTGATCCATCTGTACTTTTTTTTTTAAACACTACAATCCTGAACCCACAAAACAAGGTATTTCATAACAGACCGATTCCGCACTATCCATGATTCCTACATGGGGGCTTTACTTTATATTCTTCATTTCAATGTGTGTGTGTGTGAGAGAAAGAGAGAGAGACCAGCACAGAGAGAAAGAGCAGCAGAGAGAGAGAGAGAGAGAGAGAGAGAGAGAGAGAGAGAGAGACAGAGAGATAGATAGAGAGAGAGAGAGAGAGACAGAGAGATATATAGATAGAGAGAGAGAGAGAGAGAGAGACAGAGACCGGCACAGAGAGAGACAGAGACAGAGAGAGACAGAGAGAGAGAGAGAGAGAGACAGAGAGAGAGAGAGAGAGAGAGAGAGAGAGAGAGAGAGACAGGCACAGAGAGAGAATGAGACACACACAAAGCAGACAGAGAGAGACACAGAAGGAGACAGAAAGAGAAGGTGATATACACACACAGACAGGAAGAGACACAAAAAAGATAGAGAGAGAAAAAGACATACACAGAGATAGGGAGGCAGGAAGAGAGAGTGGAAGAGAGAGTGAAACAGAGATAGAGAGAGAGAAAGAGAGAGCATACAGAGATAAACACAGAGACAGAGTGAGATTTAGAAAGAGAGACAGACAGCGGGAGAAAGAGACATATACATAGAGACAGAGAGGCGGAAAAAGACAAACCGAGAGACACAGAGAGACAGAGGGAGAAAGAGAGGGAGAGAGAGAGAGAGAGAGAGAGAGAGGCCAAATTACAGAAAATGTTTAACAGAACAGCAGTGTATTATGTACAGAACTCTCACATACAGTATGTGTGTGTGTAACATTTATATACATGCATTTGAACTATTCACACAATTGAAAATGTAAAATAATCATCATTGTTACTTTTAGAATTCGTTTATTCTGATTCATTCTTGGGTGCTGGTTGTTAAGATACAATTCATTCCAATAAAGCTATTTGAACTGAGAGAGAGAGAGAGAGAGAGAGAGAGAGAGAGAGAGAGAGAGATCTTTAGCGTGATCTTGAGCACTCCATCAAACAAAGTAACTTGACGTTAATGATTATTTAATGAAAGTGAGACCGGTTCACGCCGGTGTGCAGAATTAGGAGATAAGATCATGTGCCGAAGCGGCCTCGTGCCCACTGTGCACCATTTCTCATTGTTTGCTTAATAAATAGGTCAAGTAAGGTTTAGTTAAACACGCTGGAAGGTGTGAGGACGTGTGTAAGCCCTTCTCCTCGATACTGCTACGGTGACTCTTCACACGTCAAAGGAGCGAACGGGGTCATCTGTCCGCCATCGCTGCACAGCTATATTGTTAATACTGCCAATATTGACTGGAATGGTGGATGACGCAGAGAGCAAGCAAACACCGTACACGATGTACGAGTAAACGGAGGAACTAATAACGTGCAGGCGTGGACGACTTTGCGATCGCCATTATGAGCTGCTCAAAAGAATCCTCTAATTAGATACACAGTATAATATACCTACAGAAAAAAAAAAAAAAAAAAAAAAAAAAAGAACACCACATACACAGTGTTGACATTTTGTAATCAATTTTAATTTACAATGCACAATAACCCCGTCTTATATAAAAAAGCAAGTTGGCCAGCAACGCTCATACTTCAGCAAAAATGCTAATCAAATATTTGAGAAACATAACATGGACAACATAATCGGTTCTTTGATTTTTTTTTTTTTCACTCTGCTTCCATTTCAAAGCCTAATCTGTTAACACATTGTGCATTTTTTTTTCCTGAACAGTGCTATAACCATGCATCATGCTTTTTTTTTTTCAAACCTTTAAAACCTAAAAGATAGAAAATGACAAAAGAATATTACAAAAGAATCCGAGAAAAGATGCTGAAGTTCTCACTATCACCTAGGTCACCTTGTCTACATGTTTTTTTTTCCTTTTCTTTTCTTTTAAACAGGTGTACAAATACGCTAAAGTCTCTTTAGTGGCGTAGCCTGAGGTACAAAAAGTCAGTGTAGAAATGCTATAAAGATTTTGGCTGTCAGAGAATCGTGAAAGCAAAAGAAAACAAATGACTATGCGAAACTTTTTTTTTTTTTTTTTTTAATCACTGCGTGCTTCTGTATTTTTCAGAAGCCTAATCGGTGAGTCAGCAAGAATCCACCCTCAGTGTCTAATCCTCCGCTATGTACTGAGACAAACACACAAACACACATCAGACGGAGACGCAGACAGACCGGACCACGGGGTGCAGCGGTGATGAAATTGGTTCGAGTTGTTTTTTTTTTTTTTTAAATTCGACCAACACCCCAGACAGTGCGTCCCGTCCTGTCCCGTCCCTTCCCATCCCATCCCACCCTCTCTCTCTCCCTCTCTCTCTCTGTCTGTCTGTCTATGCCCGGGATAGTTTTGTAAGAAGGGTTTGAGGCTCAAGTGCAATTTAACGGATTTTGTGAACGCCAGCACTGTCTGCTGTTTGGTCTGATGCAACACGCTCGGCGCACTCAGGCTGTCCACGCTGTCTGGCTCGTCCGTCCCAGCACAGGACCGATCTCTAAGCATGAGCTGTATTTCTGCAAAAAAGAAAAAAAAAAAAAAAGAAACCCGAACATAATAGGAAGGTTCTCGTTCTTAGGGAAAACTTGAGGGATCGTTTCTTCAAAACAGAACAAGAAAAAAAAAAAAAAAACATTATTTACATCTCTATGTAATTCAGGGGTGGACAAATCGTAACACTATCATCTAGCCTGCCAGCTCCAATGTGCTACCCAGTCCCATGTTTTAGTTGCCCGGAAACCTAAGTGACGGCTATAAAGTGGTAATATAATAACGTATGGTGAGATAATTCTCTAATTGAGTGCATCAAGAGTAACGATCGACGTGGTAACGCTCACGTAGCACACTGTGTTTGCGTCCTCGACACAGAAGAAAGCCGATAGTCAACGTTTTCGGCACGAGATGCGATGTTCTGATAATATTACAGTCTGGGTAGCGTCTTTATTTTTGTGCGTAGTAGGCAGGAGAAATACATGACGGCTTTGTACTGCACTTTGTTTTGCTTGGTTTTGGACATGCCTGTGTGTTTCCGATTCTAAAAAGTTATCCATGTGCACTAAATTAAAAAAACAAAACAAAAAACAAACAAAAAAAAGGCTTCTAGTAAACAAACGGTTCTAATGACAGCCAGTACACTAGGTTCTAGTACAGCAAGTGGTGCGATCTAGCGTAAGAAGCTTCCTCAAAATTTCATTTTGTTTCATGGAATTCAATAAAGGAATAGAGTTTATTTATTTATTTGTTTATTTATTTGTTTATTTATTGTCCTGGGCTCCTGATTTGTCCACCCCTGCAATTTCATCTCACCAGAGCTGAACGTCAACCAAATTTACACGACCATCTAACTTCCGCGATTGCGCACGTCCATCGCTGACTGACTCTGTCTCAGGAGCATCTTTTAAGTTAAACAAAAAAAAAAAAAAAAAAAAAAAAGCGCTTCGAACAAACATATCATACAAGGGGGGATGAGGGGAAGCCCCTTTAAAAACAGCCCTCGGGTATAATATCAAATCGATCCGTTTCGAGGACACTGCTCCTTTTGTCTCTTCTTCCCATGTCTTTTCTTTGCCGTTGCCTTGCGGGAGTCGGAACGATTTGCCTGAACACGCTTGGAGCATTTCTTATGAATCTGACAAGCTGCCAGAACGGCAGCCAGGATTTCGCGAAAAGCCGCGTCAAAAACAACAACAAATCTCTTTTTAGTGACTCGCTGTAGTCTAAAACAGGAAAAGAAAAAAAAATATCCAACCCTACGGCATTCCTAAGCTCTGCTAATGCTTTTCCGCATTCCCTCCATGCTTATTTACACATCGCGTCAGACGGAGAACAATATCTGAGTTTAGCAATGATGAGAGGGATCACATACAACCCATGAACTGAGAGAAAAACGCCTGATTCCAATCCAAATCCAAATCGCACAGCGCGCCTGATGTTTCAGTTCAGGAAATAAACCACTTTTCTACTAATTTTTAAAGTCCAGAGAGTTAATAATTATAATTATATTATTTGTATCTGATGCCTGGAGGGAGAAAGCTTCATTCTTCTGAAATGTAAATGGTCTAAAAAAAAATTTTCCATTTCCTTAAGAAAAGGTTAAACAAGATATTATAGTACAGAGTCGCCACCCCTAACGAGTGACTCAATCTCACTGGCTGTTGTTGGTGTTACAGAGGTCTCCAGGGGCGACGGTTGCCGCGGAAGCAGGCTGCACGTTGTCGGCCAGGTTGTGTGCGTGCTCCAGGAACAGGTCTTTGAGCACACTGAGCTCTTTGCTGAGCAGCTTGATCTTGGCCTCCAATCTCTCGTTCTCCTCTTTGAGCTCGTTGACGCGCTGCTGCGTGTCCTGCGCCTTCTGCTTGCTGCGCATGCGGCTCTTCTTCACGGCCAGGTTGTTGCGCTCGCGCCGCTGCCTGTACTCATCGCTGTCCTTGTCCAGCATCGTCTTCTTCATCTTGCTGGGTGGCGTGGCTTTGCCACCTCCTCCGGGGCTTACTGCGACGAGTTGAGGAACCTGAAAAGAGAGAGAAGTGCTGTTAAAGCCTTGTGTTTAGGTTGATATGTTTATAGATATTTCATATATTTACGTTACAGAAAAGATTTTAGTAACTGTAGTCTTTTTTTTTTTTTTTTGCACTCACACTTGCTATTAGTAGAATCTGTAAGCATGGGCTGACTTTTTGTATCTGTTTCCTGAAAGCGTTTGTATTATATTGATATTGATACTGATGATCAGGCTAATGTTACTGTGTAATGTTTTTGGGAAGAAACCGGAGAACCCTGAGGAACCCCACGCCGACACGTGAGAACATACGGAACTCCGCGCAGACTCTGACCCGGGCTCAGGACTGAACTGAGAACGACGCCGTGTTCTCCAGACACTTTATTCGCACATAATCGAGCATAAATAAAGTGTGTCAGTCAGTATTTCCAACAAGCATGTGACATGTCAAATGTTCCCCGTCAGGCTGCGGATCCCCTATCAAGTGCTTACTGACTTAACTAATCTCAAATGGAGTTCAACCGAGCCTACTGTTCACCATGTAGATTTTAAAATGATTACGTAACACCGCATGCAGTGCGCATGTACATTAGGGGATTTGTGTGTTATGTATGTGTACGAATTAATAAATAAATAATATATGAATGAATACACTTCTGAATAAAGATGGGCTGAGGATGGTGCGTGTTTGTGTGGATGAAGCTAATAAATAAATAAATAAAAACAAATCATTTAGGCTCATTCATATTTACCTTAAAATAGACTCGTTCAAATTTGATTTCACGGAAATCAAAAAAAAACTAAAATTAATTGAATTAATTTAAATCAAATGCAATGATAAATACACTGCATACTATGTATACAGTGATACATAATATACACTAAAATGTAACTGATGGACAAAGACATATGTATAATAAAACAACAATAATAAAAATCATCAATCTGGTTAATGTGTGTGTGTGTGTGTGTGTGAGGCAGACCGGTGGATTTAATATGAGACGGGAAGCATGTATATAATCATGTCAGTCTGTGCAGGGCTGTGCGTGTGCGTGTGTGCGTGTGTGCGTGCGTGTGTGTGTGCGTACCTGCTGCAGTCCTGCTGTAGCTCCTGCAGAGTTTGCTGCGCTGCTATGAGCCTGGCTCTGTATGACGCTCACTCCGTTCTGATCTGTGCTGGTTAACTTCTGCTGCGGCTGCTTGCTCATTTGGATCCGCTGCCTCTCTCGCGCGCGCTCACGTCTGCACCTTCGCCAGCTGCTGGATGGTGCTGAATGCTGTCAAAAAGCTGGTTGCCGCTGGTTGCGACTGCGCGCTTGTACGGTCCTGAGTAGAAAGAAAAACGGAGAAGGAACTGTCATCGGAGCATCAGCGCAGCGTTGCCAGGTCTGCTGGATTTCCGCAGGAAGAACTCGGCTACTTTTGAACTACTGTCATTTAAATTATTTATTTATTTATTTTTTTAATATACAGGGTGTCCCAAAAGCCTCCATACACAGGGGAAATGAACACGCTTCCACAATGTTTCGTACTGAGTTTACATTATAAATATTTTTCAGATAGCCTTTAAGAACGCCTTTGACAAAAGAAGAATGTATTGAAATCATTCTCATGGTTGGATCAGGAAGCTGTCGCAAGGTTGCGATGGACTTTAACAGGAAACATGGCGAGCACATCTCACACACACACACAGTTTATAACTGCTGCGATGACTGATCTCAATCACTGCCTTTGAAATAGATGCATCGATTAGTTTTACCTTCAAATAAAACAACTGCCCAGTGTACAGCACAAAATTACTCCAAACACACACGGACCTGCCCAATACGACTTGATCTTCTTAATATTAGCCGTGTGTGTTATTGTGTAAATGTGTGATGTGTTTCAATATACTTGATATACTAAGTGTACTGTATAACATTACTATAGATATTGAAGCTCCGCCCCCAGGATCTACAGTGGCCTGTAGGGTGTCTATAAAATGACTGACAGGAAGTGCATCCGAACACAAACCGGCATTCCAAACCAAAAGTCCGTTTTCCAAGCGGGATTTCTCAGCGACATTTGCTAAGACTTTTGCTTAACTCATTGTTTTATTCCAGATTATTTGTACAAGATTTTGGTTTTGCATGTCGCTGTTGCTAGATTTGATGACTTTATAGACCCCTCAGACAACTCTAGTGATTTGCAGAGAAGATTTTAGCGACTCTCCTGCACTCTATACTGCTCTCCAGCTCACGCCTCAGCTGCTGGTTCACTCGACCCACCACCAGTGTGTAAAGCCTGAGTCATGTTTACGTAAATTGATATTCCCAACGACCAATCACCAATCGCCACTGTTCCCAACGACTAATCACCAATCACCACTGTTCCCAACGACCAATCACCACTGTTCCCAACGACCAATCACCAATCGCCACTGTTCCCAACGACCAATCACCAATCGCCACTGTTCCCAACGACCAATCACCAATCACCACTGTTCCCAACGACCAATCACCACTGGAAAAAAAAACTTATTTCTTTAGGATTGCTTTTACTTGATTACTTTGTTTTATATTTTGATATTTAACTATTACTATTATTGTTATTAATAAAAGAACTGTATTTTATTATTAACTGTTTTTTTATACATGTATAAATTTGTATACTCTTATGTAAAGCGCCTTGAGGTAGGCCTTTTTTAAAAATAAGGTTTATTATTATTATTATTATTATTATTATTATTATTACCACTGTTCCCAAATGACCCATCACTAATACAGAAAGAGTAATGAACGAAAGTAAGTACGCTACCTGCTGCTCCACTGATTCTGGATTCCAGAAACTTTATTTGCAGTCACTATATTTAATTATGTACCACTTTTCTAATCCAGCATGAATAAAGTGTTTATGGACGTAATAACTGTAGTTATGGGTTTATGTGCACTTTACTCTTGTGGATGTTGTATTAAGTATGTAAGTTTATTTAAACAGCACATTTAATCCAAAGTTCTGTACACACACTTGCAAAAATAAGTGCTCTCTCCCTCTCCACCTCTCTACCTGCATGTTCCCCCTATCTCTGCATAGTCTCTCCCTCTCTCTCTCTCCCTCTCTCTCTGCATACTCGCTCCCTCTCTCTCTGCATACTCTCTCCCTCTCCACCTCTCTACCTGCATGTTCCCCCTATCTCTGCATACTCTCTCCCTCTCTCTCCACCTGCATGCTCCCTCTCTCTCTGCATACTCTCCCTCCCTCTCCACCTGCATGCTCCCTCTCTCTCTGCATACTCTCTCCCTCTCCACCTCTCTACCTGCATGCTCCCTCTCTCTCTCTCTCCACCTGCATGCTCCCTCTCTCTCTGCATACTCTCTCCCTCTCCACCTGCATGCTCCCTCTCTCTCTCCCTCCCTCCATGCTCTCTACCTGCATGTTCCCCCTATCTCTGCATACTCTCTCCCTCCCTCTCCACCTGCATGCTCCCTCTCTCTCTCCCTCCATGCTCTCCCTCTCCCTCCATGCTCTCTCTCCCTCTCCACCTGCATGCTCCCCCTCTCTCTCCCCCCACTCTCCAACTGCATGCTCTCTCTCTCCCCCTCTGCGTGTTCTCTCCCTCTCTCTGTAAGCGCGTTGCTCTCGGTTGCATCATCATCATCATCACAATCAGCGCTCGCTTTTTTTTTTTTTTGTGGCACGGAACAGGAAACTCTCTCCGCGCGTGCATAACTCTTAACGCGAGAGTTTTTAAAAACAAAACCCAAGTTCTTTTTTTTTTTTTTTTTAAATCAGAAGTGAATTATTCGTTTGTTAAAACGTCTCAGAATTTTATTTATTTATTTATTTATTTATTTATAATACAAGACTAACTAGCAGCTAGCAAGCTATGCTAACACACTTACATCAGTTACCCAAGTATTGCTTCATACGTAATTGAACAGGAATGACGGGGAATACCGCTAGCTAAGCACTTAGCTAACTAGCCATGCTAACATAGCTTTCAGGAAACTCTCAACACGACAAAGAATTTAACTTTAACAGAAATATGGTGGTGTTTAACCGTACATAGAGTTAACCTTGGCGATGACGTCACCCTGATACGTACATACATCTATATATATACACACACACACACACACACACACACACACACACACACACATTCCTAGCTAACTTAAACTCTATTGTTGTGACAAAAAAATCAGAAAATGTCTCATTTACAACACAAGACAGTTTAAGGAAACATCTGTAGTGTCTTCCTATCGAGCATGAAAGTCATAGAATGTATTTTAAAAAAAAAAAAAAAAAGCTCAAAACGAAACCTGTTTTGCAATCAGGTGCTACTGAAGTTAGCCAGTTAGCACGCAAGCGAGCGAAGGAAAGGAAGCTTCCAGAACTAAACAAAACTCCTGTTCATTTTCTCCTGCACCATTATATAAAAACTTTCCTTACCTTATCAAGGTTTAAACCTTGCCAATCATCCACACGTACAGCGATTAAACAGGTTGTTTTTTCCCCGAACAGGACGGAAGCATCGGAGAAGCTGTTATTGTTTGGTTTCCACTAAGCCGTGCCTGGGAGTATTGCGAAATCTTTTTTTTTTTTTTTTTTCTTATGACCATGTAGGGAAATCTGTCCGCTCAGCCAATCAGAGAGGAGTATCTAAGAGGATGACGACATACCCCACATGATTGACAGCTCACATAACCAATCAAATGACGCGGCGCACTGTGGAGGCGGGTTTTTTTTTTATGTAACAGGATCAGCCATGAGAACATAGGATGCATTTGCTTGAGCTGGAGGAGTGCACAGTAGTCAGAAGGCTACTTTTATTTTAGATATTATAAGGAATAACGCATATAAAGAGACATGATTTAAAGGAACACACACAAATATTTAGTGTCGGAATAACTTTTTAAAATGTATTTTTTTATATTATTATTTTTTTTATAACCATTATAGCCTATGCTTATTAATAACACATGATGCAACATTGAAAGGAAAAAAAACACTGTTTAACTGTTGCTGGGTTTAGTTTCATCAAGTCACCTTTCATCAAGTGAAGCCCCCCCACCACACACACACACACACACACACACACACACACACACACACAAAAGAACAAGAAGTCATACCAGGTAAGAACTCTACACTGAACACAAACATTTCAAAATGTGTATTTTCGATCCAACACTCTGAGGTCAGGGTTACAGAATAAGATTAAAATGATGAACTCTGACCAAGAAATACAACGCAACATATTCAGTTTAATGCCAGGATCTTATGAAAGACTGATAATTATTATTCATAAATCAATGTCCATGTCTATTTCACTTATATGTAACGTAGAACACAAGCAGCACCCTTTTTTTCAGGTAGAATGTATAATTGCACCTGTTTAAAGACACTGGAGTGATGTGCTGGACTTCTACTGATCTTTATCTGGCTTTCCTTCATTGTTCCACCTCTTGGGATTTGTTAAATTGCCCCTTCAGTGTATTACCTCTATATTCAGACAATTGCACGGCTACTGGAATAGAAATAGCTAGAAATAAATACCTAAATAAAGCCAGATGATCAGTTCTAGACATATTAGGCAATGCAAATAATTACAGCATAATCAGCAAAGGTTGTCTATAAACCCTAAATTAGACCATATTCACAGTGAATCACTTGACTTGGATTTAATATAATTTGTCATATCAGCTTATTAGTTTCACAAGCTTCAAAATTTAGGACAATTTTGGCTGACTTACCTTCTGCAGGAACCCTTTAAGGTTCTGTGTAGAAAACCTACGACAGATTGTTTTATATGAGAAAGTGTTCTGAGTAGAACCCTGTGTGGCATCTAAGAACCCTTAATTATTCAAAGAGTGCACATTGTGGTTTATATTATTCAAATTATTGTCTATAAATCATTATTTAGATGATGTGCATACTGAGTTGAGTATAATGCATGATGCATGTTCGATTCATACACAAACACTACACACTTCACGGTCCCTCTGAAGGAATCCTTAAAAGGTCTTACGAGAACCCTACAACAGGAAGCTATAAGAACCCTTAAAGAACCCTTCTGAGGTACTGTCGTCATCAGACTGATACACAAGCACACACTACACGAGGAGAAGGAACCCTTAAAGGTTCTCTGTAGAACCCTATAGCTAATTGTTTTCCTATCAGAACGGGTTCTGGAGACATTTTTAAAGCTACAAAAAACTTTTAATCATTGAACGAACCCTTAAAGAACCATTGAAGAACCCTTTTTGCGTTGAGTCTAATGCGTGATGCAAGAGTCGCATTAAAACACAAACACCACACACTCTTAGAACTTTTAGAGCCCTTGATGTTGTCCTTCTGGAGGAGGAGGAACCCTTAAAGGTTCTCTGCAGAACCCTAGAGTTAAAGGTTCTCCTGTCAGAACGGGTCCTAGAGTCATTTTTGAAAGCGAAGAACCAAATTAAGCCTTAAAGATGCGCTTTGCTTCACTTCTCGCTGTGCGCGTTTCGGTTCATGCCAAGCGCGCGCTGGGACAATAGAGGGAGCTGCGCACGCGCTGATCGGTGCGCGATCGAAGCGCGCGTGCCAGGGGCAGTTTCTGGTGCGTTCTATCACGTTGTTGTGTTTTATCCAACCACCGGCGCGTTGAGACTGGAGACAGAGAGTTTGCTTTAGGTGTCTGTGATGAAAAAAGGAGAGAGAGAAAAAAAAAAAAAAACCCACAGTGTGCGCCAACACGAGCAAACGTTATGACTCGGGATGGACATCATGTCAGATGTCATATAGGGTCGCGCGCTAAAGCCTTCATTTCATATGCACGGATATTTCAACGAATAAATTATTGCTGTGTTTATTAAATCTTCATTAAAGTTAAATGCTTGATTATATGTAGCAGTAAATGTTGTTCAGTTTAACTGTGAATCAGGCTAGTGGTTCTCTTCCCCCTGTGCCTTCAAGTACCTATACATTTTATTCAACCAAGACAGTTTGCTCTAATTTAGAGATATTTGGTAGATAAATGCATTACACAAGCTATTTACCTGTTTCTGTCTATCCTTTATATCCACGCAGACCCACATGAAGTGCGAGGTGAACATTCAGCTCTAAAACACGCAGCTCTTCGAATTCTCTTCTTTCCTTGCATTTAAGCCAAATTTGTTGTTGTTTTTTTTCTTAGAACATATTTTCTCCATACAAAGCAAAAACAACCCCTCTATCCTTAGATCACAGTTCTCCAAACGCATCCTTTAAGTATTATTTTCCTTTTTTTTGCACATTAGTGCACATGAGTGGTGGAAAAAAGAATAAAGTGGTGAACCCGGGTTTGTCTGTTAGATGGACCGCACAGTGCTTTACGTGTTTCATATCAAAATGAAAGAGCAGGTAATCAGTGATGAGTGGAAGGCAAATATTCTGAGATTCGTATGCATGATGAAATCTGAAAAAAAAAAAGAAAAAAAATCATAGCAACATTTAAGCGTTATAGCTATATAGTCTGTATAAACGGTGACGCAATGGCTTACATTTTAAATATGCAATGATGTTTGCTGTTACATTATCGTCTTTATCAGGCTATTTGAAATAACTCTGTCTTCTTTATCGGGTTACGTGAACTAACTCTGTCTGCGCTGTGGAGTGTTACGTGCGCTCGGCGCAGTCAGAAACCCGTCTCAGCGGCGCATTAGGACCCGGGGCGTGCCCCACCAAAGTGCAGCACTTCTCTCTATATAAGAGTGTCAGAGCCGCAGTGAGCGACAGATGTGAGGTCAAACACACACACTGACGGAGGGTGAAGTCTCTGCTCCTCTGAGCCTTTCCGTGACTCCCGCTTCGCTTACCAGCCACAACGGGAGCCACTTCCCTGCGGTCAGGCCGGCGAGTTTTTGCGCCTTCTAGAAAACTCTGTATCTTTTTTTTTCCTTTTTTTCTCTAAAGTTTGCCCTGGGTAGTGTGAGCAAGCTGGATTCCCGGAGCCCTTCACCATGTCAGGCGGGTTTTAGGTACTCCATGGAGCAAGCAAACCTGTACGAGGCAGCCCCTCGGCCCCTGGTGACAAGCCTCGCCCCGAGCGCGCAGAACGCCTACGGCTACAAGGACGACCTGAGCGCGATCTGCGAGAACGAGAGCTCCATCGATATCAGCGCGTACATCGACCCAGGCGCGTTTAACGACGAATTCCTGGCCGACCTGTTCCACAGCAGCGGCGCGCGTCACGAGAAGCTCAAGCTGGCGAACGGCGGCGACTACGAGTACGGCCACGGCCTGGGACTCGGCGCACCCGGCCCGCAGCACTCGTACGGCTGCGCGGTGGCGAGCTACGGCGACTCGTCCAAGCTCGAGCCCATGTACGAGGCTCACGAGGCGCGCATGAGACCTGTGGCGATCAAGCAAGAGCCGCGCGAGGACAGCGACCTCGGAGAGCTCGGGCACGCGCCACAGTCTGGCGCCTACCATCACCACCCGCACCACCCGCACCACCCACACCTGTCGCACCTACAGTACCAGATCGCCCACTGCGCGCAAACCTCCGTGCACCTGCAGCCGGGTCACCCGACGCCTCCGCCCACCCCGGTGCCCAGCCCGCACCACCAGCACCAGCACCATCACCAACAGCAGGGCGGCCTCGCCGTCAAAATGATGGGCAGCGGCACAGGCGACAGGCCCAAAACTAAAAAGCACATCGACAAGAACAGCACCGAGTACCGGCTGCGGCGCGAGCGCAACAACGTGGCCGTGCGCAAGAGCCGCGACAAGGCCAAGATGCGCAACGCCGAGACGCAACAAAAAGTCATCGAGCTGTCGGCGGACAACGACAGACTGCGCAAACGCGTCGAGCACCTCACGCGCGAGCTCGAGACTTTGCGGGGCATCTTCCGGCAGCTGCCCGACGGCTCGTACGTCAAAGCCATGGGCGGCTGCGCCTAACAGGACAAACTTTTTTTTTTCCCTTTATTTTTGTGTTTTTTTCCTTTCTTTTCTTTTCTTTTCTTTTCTTTTTTTGAAGTCGTGCTATTCCCATAGCGTCCGCTGGATATGTACTAGACAGATGTCACAGATCATAATTACTGAAACTGTTTCTATACAGAAGCCAGGCAGCTGCCGTCTACACGTGCCTTTTTTGTACCCTATAAAAAAACTCGATAAGCTCCTCTCTGGACTCGCGTCCTCCATGTTAAAAGAATGTGCGAAACGTATCAGCGCAGCTCCTGTAGGGCATGACTTCACATCAGCAGCAGTTGTATTAAAAGTGTATTAAAAACAAAAGTAACTTTTCTTAGGGCCCAAGTGTCTAAAATGTGCCCTCTTGAACTGTAAGAACTGCACAAGGCTTCACCAAAAGCGTAAAAAGTGCACTGACGAAAAAACAAAACCCTGCTATTCCTGTTCTGTGTTTAAAGATGTTGTATGTTGGAATTTGTCTACAAATGGACTGAAAACAACATGCCAAAGCAAAGGACTGGAACACAACAGGCTACATTCCAAACCGCCTTCTACATCCCATGCCCAAACTGTGCATAACTGGTAATTTATAGTGGCGCACTATATATATTGCTTACTATTTAGTGTGATAATGTGCGGTTTGGGACGTAGCCAAATCTTCAAACTCTGGTGTCTGCCCTTCAGCTCGTATGCACTATGAGTCGTGAGACTGTACGACCCGATGAAGCACATTTTTTACTCTGAAAATTTGTCATAGACTCGGGTACTGATGTGGAGGGCGCGCGCGCGTGTATGTATATGCATGTGTGTGTGTGTGTGTGTGTGTGTGTGTGTGTGTGTGTGTGTGTGTGTGAATTTGTGAGGGCGCTTTTTTACAGTCCGAACTTTGTATTTATGCAGCAGAATTGAGATGAAATGTGAAAAAGGTGCCTCTATGCAATGGCTGTTCGCATAACTTTTTGCAGTGAAAGTGCTGTGTAGCCCATATTTTTTTTTTTTTTTTTTTTTTGTGTAGGAGACTCCAATCTCAGTGCCTTTTCACTTGTCTCCATCATCATCATCATCATCATGGGAGAAATGTTTTGAAAGTTTTTTTTCCACGTTTAAAAAAAATGAAATATAGGCTACAGCAAGGAAAAGAAAGCACTTTTAGAAAAAAAAAACAACAAAACAACAAAAAACAATATACAACAGCCGCCATATTGCAAATGTTATATGAATGTTTGTTATTGAAATGTAAAACCAACATTATTATATATACACACGCCAAAAAATTTACAAATTATAATAAAAGAACATGGTGTTACATACGAACATGGTGTTATTTGTTTATCTGATGATATTGTACATTATTCCATAGGATCCTGAGTTCGAGTTGGATTTTGATCTTGATTTAAGCTTCTGATTTAAGCAAAAAAAAAAAAAAAAAAAGGTTTGCATCTAAAAAGTTTGTAGCTCATTTACTGGGAGCCTTTTTCCTCACCGGTAGATGGCGCTATTAAGTCATGTGCTCTGGATAAACACTGGATAAACGAGTGGGAGATTAAATATCAATCTGGGGGAAGTCATTCACCTGATTTAACCCATTGAGTACGTAAACACCTCATGAGTCAGCTAAAGTGTGTTAGAGCATGGCAGAGAAAATATTACTGAATATAACAATGCATTTCACATCATCATCTTCATTCTTTTCCCTGATAGTAAAGAGAGAATCGTGTGTGTGATTCACTCCAAAGTAACATTATTTAATAGCATGCTTAATATCACCACCTATACACTAAAACGACAAAGTAAAGCCACTATCGAAATGGCTCTAAACGACAAAATAGCTCTAAACATCATCACTTCAGCTCAGCAATCACACTTAAATCTGATGCCACTAACTGAATACCCGGAGGTACATTAAAAGTAAAACCAAATCTGACCTTTTTACGTTATTCGTTTGAGTTCCTGGTCATTTAGTGCACGCTTTATCAATATCACTTAAAACACAAATCGACTCAACTACATCGCTATGCACTAGAGATGCAAAGATCCGACAATTTGGATCGAGGCATCGCAGCTGATTATTATCGAAAAAGGACAGACAACTGGACAACTAAAGAATAATTCATTTTCTTTTTAAACGTATGTGGCTAACAATAGGCTAGCAAGATGATTTGTCCTGTTTTTTAAAAAAAATAGTCCCTATTTACATCATCATCATCATCATTCCTGAATTAATCCAGATTCTGAACAAAGCTGGTCAAATCGATCGATCAGAGAATACTAAATGGAATCATATCATAGCAGATTCAGTAGCATCGAGGTTCACAACCTTGCTGTGCACACAAGAGCAGGAAGTAAAACACTAACCAGTTACATTACGCCTTTTTTTTGCATTTTTTTACATCAACCTGTCCCCACTCTCAGACTCAGGACAGCTGTCACTGAGCAAACATGCTAAGAAAATGATAATATGTTATAAAAAATAATCTGCACATATACAGTAAATGCATACATACAATGCAACTGGCTAAATTATTCAGTTGATTTTAATGATTTTTACATGCTGCTGTTCTACATTTTATTTGAGCTGAAGCGCCTATTAACCCTGCAACAGTGTCAGCAATCATTCCCCTAATGAATATCCCAAACATTTACAATCATGTAGTACATTTGCAATAAATGACACGTTATAAGCGCTGCGTCATCAGCGTCATGAGTGTCAGCACTGATAAGCACTATCTTTTCTTCAGTACACGTCATTGATTAGGCCCTTTGTCATGAGCTCTGAATTGATCAGTACGTGAGCTACCATTAAACGCTGCTGATCTCGTCACGCCGAGTAGCGTCTTGGACGAGGTAAGGTGAGAGAAAGTGTGTGAGGGAGAGATGGAGTCAGACAGAATGATCTGTGTGTTACTGACAGAGACTAACGTTTATTCTGAAGCGATCATATCTAAGCACTAAAGGCTACAGTGAGGACTCTGAAGGCGCCTGTCGTTTGTTTACGATCGAAAGTGACATTCAGAATGAAGATTAAAGCACTGCTTCAGAGCCGAAGTGATCGTCACGTGATTATCGATGCGTATACACGAGAACAGGAGTCACAGATTGGTCAGATTGGTCATTAATTTTCTATAACAGAGGATATGATAGTACTTCTAGTCCTAATTCAGTTCACAGGCTTATATTAATGCGCTCGTTCTGATACGCTATCGTTTCTATAGTAACAGCTCATTCACAGGTCTTGTACAGCAGAAGGTCTACATGAAGAGATTTTAAAATGTGTAAGTGTCTGTAAGGAGACGTTTATTTAATATTTATGGAAGGAGTCTCCAGTGTCAACGCTTTGTAACAGTCAGAGGTAAAGCTGTAAGTCTAAGTTTTCAGACAGATGACTTTATATATTGTGGTTTCTCTGTAACATGACACTGTGTGTTTTTTTTGTCTTGTTAAGTTGAGAGGAAAAAAGAGGCTGGTGAGGAAACAGCGGAGGTAAAAATGTTCCATTTTTTCACCCTGAATCCATGGGGCGTGCAAACTTTTGCACTCTGCTGTATCGGAGAGCTCACATTTAAAAAAAAAAAAAGCTTTTTTATTCTTTTTGGTTTCAGTTGGTTATATTGATAAGTATAATATTAGTATTTCTCTCTTTCTCTCTCTCTCTCTCTCTCTCTCTCTCTCTCTCTCTCTCTCTCTCTCTCTCACACACACACAAACACACACACACACACACACATTAATTCAGTTGACTTGATAGACTTTCTGCTTCATGTACACCATGTTATCCATGAGTCTCTCTCCCTCTCCCTCCCTCCCTCCCTCTCTCTCTCTCTCTCTCTCTCTCTCTCACTCTCTCATTGGACTCTGTCTTCTGGATTTATCTTGTCTCTCCTTTGCTCCTCATCTCTTCACCTCTCTCTCTCTCGCTTTCTCTCTCTCTTTCTGTCTTTCTGTCTTTATCTCTGTCTGTCTCTCTCCCTCTCTCTGTCTGTCTGTCTTCATCTCTCTTGCACTCTATCATTAATCTTGCCTCCTCTTTGCAGTTCATCTCTCACAGTTTTTTTTTCCATCTTTCTCTCTAGCGAGTTCAGTTCTCAGGCCAGTTTGATCCCCATTCAGCGTCACATGTGAATGATATCCGAATGCTTACGTTGATGGGTGCATCTTTCACCTTTTTGCTGTCCAACTTCTGTCTTCAATATGTTTCTCACTAACTTTTCCTCTCTTTCTGCTGCCGAACCCCCTGTTCTGTCCTCTTTTTCCCCTCCCATTCATGCAGCTTCTCTCCCACGCCAGCGTGAGGCTCCGGTAAGACTTTCCGCACAGATGTTCGAGCGCTCTGGTGCTGCTCGTAGCCAGGGACAAATCAGCACTGTTTAATTCTGCCTAATGACATGCAGTCCAATGACGTGTTGCTTGGACGAGCAACATCTTGATAGGATAGCTGAATGAATTGTGATGTGCTTCACACATTTACATGGCTGAGCTAAACAAACACAAGGACACGCAGCCTCTAGGCCTGAAGCAACTACGCACATCCTGACCCTGCTGACTGAAGAAATATCATCATACAAATATGATTAGCAATGTAAGTGTAATGCTACACTTACTTTCCATCACAGCATCTGCACTACGTTTTCCAGTTTGTTTAAAAGCCGACTCCCGAACGGTTCACTGGTAAACAATGACTAAAAAGCAAAGGCGTGTCCCGCAGCTTGGACCGAATCTGCCGAGATCCGTTTGCCATCATATTGATGTTTAAGGCCAGTGTTTAACACCCAGGCAAAGAGTGTATTCATCTTGGAAGAATTATTTACAGCTGCTATCCTGTCTAATCATGTTGTGTGATGTATGTAGAAACGTACATGGATTGCCAATGGGAAAATAATCTGAAAAGGAAAACAGAAGGATAATAGATTTTTTTTTTTTTAGCCATGGATCTCTTTAAGTGTAAAACAAATTCCATCATACCCTCTCAGTACAGATAATCCAACAAGGCTCATTATTTAAATATGTACAATAATATTTTGCCTGTTTATTGGCACCATAGAGCTTTATTCCTGACATTCCTGCTGACAGAACATATTAGATCCAACCTGACCTTATTTGTAGACTTGAATTTGAGTTATTGAGGTTTTGGATTTAAACTCATTCAACTCATGTGACCAGTGAAACATGCTAATAAATGTACAAATTCAATAATAAATATAATAGCTTTGAGAATAATAGGTTGTGATTTCCAACAAGAACAAAAAAAAAAAAAAAAAAAAAAATCACAGACCCCTGGGGGAAATCACTTTCCGAACCACTGCTCTAAATATCAGATGTGAACAGCGTGATCATAGCGACTGGCTGCTCGTTTCCACCTCTTAAACTGTGCATGGCTGTTTATTCTACAACACAGAATTAACTTAAATATAATGAGATTATTATGACGTGATGATAGGTCACATGTGTAACCTTCTGTGAGAGAGCACAAACTTGTTAAATGCTTTTTTGGGATCAATCCAAGAATCATAATCCAAGACCATAGAGAAGGTCCAAACACAAGCAGGGACAAGTTAAACAAGGATAATCCATAATCGGAAATGAGGAAAACAGGCGAGGGGTTTAAACAGGAAAATATGGAACTATAGAACACTTACGTGTATATTGACAGTTTTTTTTGTCTGCGTTTTGGCCTCCTGTCCACACGAAAACTGCATTTTGGTTCACTTAAAAAAAAGAGAGAGGAAAAAAAAGACTCCAAAACTGGAGTCAGCGTGTGCATGCTTATTGTGGTTTTGCATCTGTTATACATGTGCTAGGACTCTGTTTGTGATGGCAGCTGTTATTTCTTATTTGATTAATTTAATTTTGCTTTGTTTTATTACTAGACCCTAGTGTGGGTTCTACTGCTCCTGGATCAACAGCTACAGCACTGCAAACTGAGATTTTGGATAATGTATCCTTAAGCAGTAGTTCCACCTCAATGTCTGTTCACACGTATAAATGCTCGTGTTTGTCATTTTTTTCACTGTACAACTTTTGGCAAAGCTGAAGATGAATAAATGAATAAGCTTTTGACCACGTTGGTGTCGTCCCCCCCCCCCCTTTTTTTTTCTACCCTTCTCCTTTTCTACTGCTCAACACACATTCTATCACTCTCAGTGTTATTCTTGAGTCATTTACCACAACAGCTAATGACTTAAGTTGCTTTATTATCATGTGCACTGAAGTACTATTAATTTCTTACTTGCATGTTGCACTTGCACATAACAATGCAGACATCTTTACAGCTAAAGATAGAATGAAATACGTTCACTATGTAATTACGCCAGCATGCGCACGTAAGTGCACTGGAATATTTTTGAAAATGCTGCCAAGGAGGTGTAAAAGCGACATTTAAAAAAAAAACCCATCTGTATAAGTATAGACGGGGCCTTAGAAACACGGAAAGCATTGCATAAGCTTCATAACAAAAACACGATAAGACTTCACAACAAGACACTGACTCAACAGGGTATAAACAGACAAGCTCATCCAAACTAAACACGGAACAGGTGAACACAATCGGGTAACAAAGCAAAGACTGATCTCTCCCGCTCTATATTTATTGTAACTTTATGAACGCGTTGAAAAGCACAACATCCTGCACTATCTATCTGTAACATCTATCGTTGCACATTTTCTTCCTCAGCCCTTGTCGTCACTTCATGTGTGGTTCGTTACGTGTGGCAGCTTTTATTTTGAATGCATTCCTCATGGAAGAATTCCAGCTGGCTCCTTTTCCTTATCAAAGTCTGAGTGTACTGAGAAATATGTAAAGTCAAACACTGTGGTAATGTCAATAACTGTGTGTGTGTGTGTGTGTGTGTGTGTGTGTGTGTGCGTGTGTGTGTATGTGAGAGGGATGGTGGGTTGTGCACATATGTTTAACTGTACTATTTGACTGTCCACTCTGTTTTATTTGTCTTTTGATAAAATTTTAACCAGACCTTTCACTGCGAATTTGACTGCGTGCTCTTGACTGAGAAAAGAGCTTTCCTTGTACAAAAGCCAGACATCTGCAGTTATTCCTGTTGTTCCCACTAGATATATTTTATCACGCTTTTTAGTTTGTGTTTGAGTTTTTAACCTAGTGCTATTTCCTCTTATATCACACAAATTCAAGACAATCCCCTCCAGTCACTCCAGTCCTTCCCGTACCCACTAGCAGGACTTAACCTTTAACCCTTATGTTATGTTCACTAGACACTAAAAAAAAGGTTCTTTAAGGGTTCAAGGCTTCTTTAATTTTTAAAAGGGCTCTAGTTTTGAAACTGGTAGCAAAACTCTGTTGTGGAACCAAGGAACAACCAAATAACTCTTAAGAATTTTAGATTTAAGATTTTTTTTTTTTTTTTTTTACAAAACTGTACTTATACATGGCCCCATTGTGTCTATGTCATTTATTCTGGATTGAAAGGAATGCAAATGTAAAAATATGCCTTGTACGCACACAGTACACACAGGACAAGCAGTTTTGATAGAAACAGAGCACCACATATTTGGGAATCTCCCCTGGTGGCATCTTTTTTACTCTCATTTTCACTCTTATTTGACCTTGTTACCCTCAACACAAAATGAGCTACACATAATCTCTGATCTCCATTACACAGACCAAGTTACACCAAGCACATAAAGTCATTTATTCATCTAATGTCATTCCATTTCTAGCATTTCTAACTTCAAAAATCAATCATTCTGATCACAAGCGTGTGTGTTGTGCTTACGCCCGTTTATACACAACACAAATTGATCTACAAAATGGCACAGAGTAAAACAACAAACAACAAAAAAAAAACTTTATTCACAACAAGAAAGAATAAAACAAGGGTTACATTTGTCATGTATCCATCGTAGATGCAACACATTACAGAAAGTAATGTCTTTTACTTTTTCTTCAAAAAAAAAAAAAAAACTATTACCTTCAGAACATGCTCATTCAGATCCTCTTCCATATATAGACTCAAAGACATGCCCACATTCCCTTCTATGGCCTTCAGGACACGCCCACTCAGATCATCTTCCATGTTCACTCTCAAAGACATGCTTTCTGTGGTCATTAATGTGCACATAGATTTAGGTTGTTAATGAGAATGTAGATGTTTTTAATGTTTTATTGCTGGAAATATCAAGACTTAGATTCAATATTAAACAAAGGAACAAATTTGTGCATTATTTCTTCTTGTTTTCCCAAATTAGTTCTCTTACTTTGCTGAAGAACCTATTGCACTTGTTTTTATTCTCTCTCTCTCACTCTCTCTCTGTTATATTCCACTCTCTGTGTCTCCATAAGTCTCTCTGTCTGTCTGCTAGATTAGTACGTAAGAATAGCTGGAAATCAAACTCAATGTCTTCGGGTTGGTGCTGCTAAGCATTTACATTTATCATCATTATCCTGCACGATTATGTTACCAGCTCACATGAGCAGCACGGTCCATAAAGCGCCGAAAAGGCTGAAACTTTGTGGTGGAGGCTCTTAAGTCGTTTTATTAAACAGGCTTTCAAGAATAACCCAAAAAAGTCTAGTCAGGCCACTTTATTGAGGGAAGCAAATAACCAACTTCATAATATTTTGGTTTCCAATATAACAGTGAATGCGCCAAAGTAATACGCGGGTTATTATTTTGTTTTTTCAGGAGCAGTAGTAATGCAGTGTGTGCGGTCTGGAAGATCTAATGAACGGCAGTAACAACGGTTTATTGCTGAAAATGATTTATTAAAGTCATTAGAAACTAATAGGTGCGTTAAAAAAGGAAAATAGTTGTAGGTTGGATATTATATCGGACGTGGTGAAAACTAGGCGAGAGAAAACACACACACACACACACATACTGTCACACGTTTCCATCTCCTTCAGCCGTACACACACTTACACATATCCACCATTCTTATCTATTTACTCGCAGTATCTCTGACATCTGGCCGTACCATAAACCGCATGCGTGAACCCTGCATTATGTAATCACAGAGCTGGAAAAAAAATCTGAAGTGTTTACACTAATAAAACTTAACATTCCTCATTTATCGCCCAGCTAAACACGGACGTACACTAGGGAATGATAGAACATGACGTGTGTTTACTTGGCCAATGGACGAATCTCAATGTGGACACGTTGGAAGGGTGTCATGGTGAGCCACGCGCGGCTCCATATGGATGGCCCACAGCGGGTGTGTGCATGTGTGTGTTCTTCAAAAGTAGAAATGTTTAAACTCAACAGAGATCTCGAATGACATCACAGTTATCGCACGCCGGGAAAAACTTGAGATCAATAGAGAGAAAATATCATAAATTCGGAACATAATCATGAGGTTGGCCAGAAAGAAAGCTCTGACTATAGCTTACAGTGTTTCAGCATCCAGAGGTGAACTTATCGGGGATGTTCAAAGGAGAATTTGAGACACAAGTACGTATAAAGGGAGAGTTCTCACTCTTATGCAGAGGTGGTAAAAGTACTGAAAATCTTTACATGTAAAAAAAAAAAAAAAAGAAGGTAAAAGTTGAAGTATGGCTTCAAATTCTTTGCTCAAGTTAAAATAGAAAAGCTAAAGAAAAAAAAAAGAAGTGGAAGAAAGATTCACAAAAGAAAATGATGTTTGCCTCAAATCACACACTGGCATACAGTAGGCGAAAAGCAATACACCAAAGGAGTAATATGTCCGAATTCTCAGTATTCATAAAACCGTTGGCAAGAAATACCTGGATGACCTACTGCTTGTATGGAGGCAATGGACACTGCGCTATCCCATAAGGCAACGGGACTGGCGCGGAAGAGCTGTCAGAATCAAAAATGGCGGAAGGTAGCATGCCGCCGCTTTTTAAGTGTAAGTGCTATAGGTTTTAAACATTGTTCCTTGTTTCTTGTGGTTAAAACATACTTGTTTAACATGACCTGAGTAAATTGTTAACTTGTTGAAGGTTTAAACAAGAAAAAAAAAATCTCTTGCTCTAATCTGGCCGGCTCTTTAAGTTTTTGCGGTTATTATGACGTCGTAGGTCACATGACAATGCCAACATGGTGGATGTAGTATGTTGGGATTTTATTCGTACTACACACATGTACTGATCAGTACGTACTGTATGAACGGCCCGAGCGGTAGGTACTGAATCGAATGGAGTACGTACTGTCACAGTAACTCAATTCAACGATCGGTGGGAGGAGTAGGGGGCGGACACCGATGACATCAGAGGTCTGTCATTGGTTAAGAGGCAAGTTAATGTAGGAACTCCTTGAAGAAATCAAGTCTCTTGGCTTATATGTTACAAAATTTTTAAAGAATGTACTAAATTTTCATGATCCTCACGGAAAGTTTATGAGTTTAGGAGTGAGTGCAGTGTTTGTAGAACTTTCAGTGAGATATCGGGTTGATATGAATAGTCTTGCCGAGTATTCGTGGGTGTGGATTTTTTTTATGTGGAACCTTATTATCGAGTGTTTCCCTATCAGAAAGGGTTTCCATGTAAAGCCATTTTAAGAGCCTAAGAACCCATAATTACTCAATGAGCTCTTAACAAACCATGTGCATAACTTCATTCATTCATCTTCAATAACTGCTTTATCTTGCACAGGGTCATGGTGGATCCGGATCCAGTCCTGGGAATACATCCTGGGGATACACCCTGAATGGGTCGCCAGTCCATCACAGGGCACCACACACACATTCACACACTCATTCAGATCTACCTGGATGTTTTTGGGAGGTGGAAGGACTCTGGAGAACCCAGAGGAAACCCACAGGGACACTTTGAGAACATGCACAACTCCACACAGGAACCATGGAAACCTGGAGCTGGGAGGCGGCAACGCTGTAGCATCGTGCCTTATTCTGAGAAGTTGGAGTTTTCTTTTTCGTGGATGTTCACAGATATTTTTTTCATCTCCTTCCACCCCCCACCATCTTAACCTGTTCTTCACGTGACATCATGACAAAGATATGAGATGTGAGAGCGCTGTTTATTTTCCACCCTGAAGCCTGCACTTTTTTTTTTTTTTTTAGCTATGGTATATATTGGTAGCCTTCCAGACAAGGCCTTATCTCTTCAGACCTTCTCACAGAAATATCACATTATGGTAACACATGAAAGGACGAGTCCACCTACACACTCCTCTTTTTAATCTCTCCACAGTGTTTATCTTGCTATCGAATGAAACAGAAGGCAAATAATATATACTGTATATAGTATTCGTAGTAATTAAGTGTAATTAAGCATGTTTTCGAGACATCACAATTTCAAATCCCAACGATGCTACAGCCATCTGTAGCCAGGAAAAAAAGGGAAAATCTGAAACTTTTTAATTATTGGCACATTTGGGTATGGGATTGAGTTGATCAGATCTGTATCTTAAAGGCAATGAGACTTTGCAAGAACAAAAACTATTAAAATGATTCCAATATGAGGATTTTAAGTAGAGATGGCACTGATCCTGTAACAAATGGCGAAGGTTTGGATTTGGAAAAGAAATGTATTTTTGGAAGAAGTGTTTACATATAAATAAACTCGAGGATTGATTTTACTACATTTATACTTTATACGTTATTAAATATTTTTATATTAAACGACGTAAGTGATTTTTGTGTGAAAGTGTCACAGTGTGAAGTGCTTCAGTTAAAAAAGTAAATAAATGTTAGCAGTTTTTCTACTAGCCATCACAAGACGTTTGCGTTTTTCTTCTTTTTTTGGCACTGTTTATGGAATTGAGAACTTTATCAGTCTTTCTTTTTTTTGCTGCATTGTTTCATTTTTCAAGCTAAAATGAAATGATCTGTGACCGTATAATTCTAAGAAAGTCAGAAGGTTAAACACCTTGCCGCTTTTACTACTTGCCTCTGGCTCAAAATCAAAGTTATTTTTTGACTTTTCATCTTATCCTGTTCACAGCTTGAAACATCTTATCTTATTCACAAGAAAGTAACGCCCTTCCAGCCCTTTGATTTTTTTTCCTCAAGGTCCATGTGAAAATAATTGTTTTTGAAAAAAGTATGTAAAGTGGAGAGTGTAAGTCTTTATTGTGGGTTTTTTTTTGTGTGTGTGCATAGGTGTGTGATGGTGGTTTGGCAAAGATCTGGCATGAATAAGGGCTAATGCTTTCCTGGCTATGAGGGCCGTCTCTAATGTCTGATCGCTTGTCTCTGTTATGAGCGAGATTAGCAATTATAATGGTGTATCACACCTCTCAAAACTCAGAAGCAAAAGCAAAAGTGAAATGAAATTTTGTCATTGCTTCTTATCTCTTCACCATCGTTTCTCTATTAAACAGACAATTCTCCATAGTGCGTTTTCTACACGTTCCTGATCTTTCATGTTTGAAAGATTGCTTCCCAGAAACGACAGTGTTCGCAACTGGTTTGGACACGAGTTACACGTTTTTACATCAGATTGGCATGTGGTTTGGATTTTGGGCAGCAGAATGTGTTTATGTATTTGTGTATTTTGCCTATGTGGTGGGTCTTCGGGATCAAGGGCTTAGCATGAAAACCTCCACATCCCCTTCGTGCTAAAACCCAACGATAAGAATTTTTGTGGTCAGAGAAACTTTGTCTGGTTTGGACCGAGGTCAGAGCCTGTCACACTAAACAGGCTGCTTGCATCAGGAATGAATTTGTATTTATCTAAGAGAGGCCATCTCCATGGCTGTAGTTTACTCACCGGATGCTAGTGATCCAGTAGCTCCATGAGCAAAATAGACGCATTGTGTTTAATTATACAGATTTCTTTTCTCCGTCTGCTGCAACTTGAGAAGTGTTATAATGTGGTCTGGCAGTTATTAAAACCACCTGTACCCACTGACAAACACACTGAAAAATAAATGATTCAGTGGTTCAGTAAATATGACAAAAACAAATCTGTGAATTTTGCACAAAAAAGAAAATTATCAGAATTACTTAATTGCTTCTTCTTTAAGTTCTGTCCTAAATCAATTCACGCAGATATGCAGCTAAAACCCAAACTGCATATTTTACTTTCTTATATTTAATATTATTTTGCAAGCGCTCACAAAACTAGTAAAAAACAAGTAACATTTACGCGAACCAATTGCATACTAAAGTGGGGGTGTGGCTTTTGAACCCGATTTGCATATGCACTTATAGAACTTTAATCTGAATTAATTCTGAGCATTATGGATGGCTTGTTTTCAATATTTCCTGTGCTGTGTTGGCTTTAAGGCCTAATGCTAAGTGTTTCAGTAAAGTTTTCCTGGTTCACACACTTTTCTCAGTCACGTGTATAGTATGTGTGTGTGTCTTTGTGTGTGTGTGTCTTTGTGTGTGTGTGTGTGTGTGTGTGTGTGCGCGTGCACAAAAAGTCCCTTAAGTAGTTGTTTTGGGTTTTGCCAGTTCGGTCCGTATGAAGACTGATGTCAGCGTATTTTCCCCCCTGGCGTGCTACTTCTGGGTGGAACCATTTAAGGCGTTAGTGGCCATTAAGTAGTCATTTTAGAAGCTGTAGATGAAAATGTAAGCACAGATATTAATGATAATAAAAAAGTGTCCCAATTTCAATGCCAACACCGGCAGAAATCTCCCGACAAATGTTTCGATAACAGGTATTAGGGTATGTCACAGAAACCCATCAGAGCTGGACACGATTATTAACACGTAATATATAAGAAATAAACCACACCGTGGCATGCTGTTATAAGAAAATAATGGTGGTGTGATGTGGCTTGACATGTAAAGAAAGTACTACCCTGTTACCACCCCGAATTTTTCCTATACTTTTCCATACTCTTTTTCCATTTATATTTACATGTAATGTTGTGGAACACCCACATACAGTAACTTGTTTCACATATGTTCCACACTAAAAATAACTATAAATGGATAACAGACATCGAAAGCTATATAAAAAAAAAGCTGTTCCCTCACCAGCCTCTCGTTTTTCTTTCTCTTGATGTAACTGAGAAAAAGTCTGGTGTACCTCTGACTGTTACAAAGCGCTGACACTGGAGTCTCTTAGATTTTGTGGAGCATCTGCCATACAAGTTCCTGTGATAAATAGCTGTTATCGTTAACACATACTGACCAATCAGAGTGGAGATGAAAATAACAAGACAACACGGAGACGTGTTTCCCTACATAAGCTGTCGTGGCAACCATCAAACATTATAGATGCTTGTAGAAGCTTATAGAAGCTTGAATGACAATGACCACTAATACTTGTACATCACTAGTCATGGGACGTTTATAACATGGCTATGTCAGTCATATGACGCTGGGTTTGATTAAAGTCTTACTTTATAACATGTATAAGCATGTTTTTTGCATCAGGAACAACATTTGTCTTTATCTAAGAGGGTTGTTTATGTTTTTAGTGATCCAGTAGCTGCTGTATTTTATTATACTAGCTTAATTCCGTTTACTTCACCACTGCTGAAACATGAGATGAATTATAATTCTGGGTGTTAACAGTTTTTTGATTGATCTGATTGTATTATATGCTTCGTAAATACGTTTTGAGCGGAACCCCAAACTCCTTCAAAGTCACTTGTCACTTGTTTTTACGATCGCCGCTGCAATGCGTGCAGTTGAGTAGAATATAAACCCCAGCTGAAAAGTGTTTTTGAGCTCGTCACTGATGATTATAGTTGTCGATTCTGACATTTACAGTACATAACACCAGGCATGAGTCCAAAACAGAATATTCCAGGCATATCCCTTAGGATCCTGAGAAGCTTCTCGGATTTCGCATATGCTAGAAGTTAGACTGAGAGCGTTTCAAAGCGGGGCAGCTCTTAAAGTTGGCCGTTTCATTGCTTCTGGCAGGCATGTGGTGCATCTCAGGGGTTTGGAGAACCTTGTAGAACCTTGTATAACTTCTTTGCACTGATCTTTCCTCACCCCCTTTTTTTGCGTATAATCCATTTTGCCCCCTTGGAGGTGTCAGTGTCTTCTCATGCATAATCACACCTAACAACCACGGGTGCCTGGTTTTCCAACCACATTCTTTTAAAGGTGCAGAGTTTTGGGGCCCAAGCATTTTTAATATGGGTGTAAACCTCTGGATGGTACGCCTCGTGGAAAACACACTGGCTCCTGGTGATTTTGAGGCTGGATTCTTGGCGTTCCCAGCCCAGCAGGGAAGACTGAGAGGCAGACGAGAAGAGAGAGTGTGTGAGAGAGAGAGAGCGAGAGACAACGACATAGGCCCGTAGACCCATGCCCCATTTGACTAGGGGAATTCTGGGTGCTATAAAATACCAAAGCCCAGAACCCTTACATGGTTCACTCTCTTTTATGAATAGGACCAACAGCATCAAAACTGGCGGCTGCCACCATTTGTGCGGTTTGTGGATGCAAGAAAATACTCAACCATGAATGTTTCAAAATTAACCTTCATGACCTCACGGGTTCTAAATTGATAGCATCAAGCTGTGCAACGATCTTCACTTCTGTCAGCTTACAGGAAAGCTGGAGGAAAAGACAAGCTTTAACGCTTTCTTCCGCACTTATGGACAGTCGATTTAAGGCTTACAGATACATTTTTAGGAAAATATAAGATAAAAATCACCTCCACATCACTTGAGATCTTTATTATAAGTTAATAGAAACCATTATATTGATTTCTCTGGACAGTTTCTAGACTATTTACCATTTTCAGTGCAGCATACCATATCTCTGTTATAGCTTTACTAACTTTCTGCATAAATTCTATTCTATATAAATATAAATATAATAAATATAAGAAACATATACACATATATTTGAAAAAAATCTCTAAAATTAGCTTCATCATTCAACTGTCCTAAAGTTCATTCAAAAAAAAAAAAAAAAATTCAAAAATGATATCTACAGTAAACACGTTCATATCGTGTTATAATGCATTCCTATGACATTATACGCATCATTATAATTATACCTTTATGAGGCATTAGGAAGTAGTGTAGTGTTCATAAAATGTTACATCGCAATATATGACACAGGGTCGAGCAAAGTGAGGAAATAAGCGTTTTGTTCTCTGAACTCATTATTTCACCGAAAAAGTTTTATAAAAAATTTTTAACACTTCTGTTCTTACTAAATCTATGGTAGCATCATAAAGAGGTTATGACAGTTGCCATAACTTATGTACTAACCAGAGCACTACCAGCGTTTTTAGCATGGGATATGTAAGAGGTAATATTGAACAAAGGAAATAGAAGTGGAAAAAAATGAATGAGATGAAGACAATCAAGATGGAGGATATTATCTGATATTAAGATAACAAGCTTTGTTGCATGTACAGTATGTCATGGCAGATATCAAAAATGACGACAGTCAGTATTAGCAACTTGATACTCATATCACTGGACATAATCTGTTATGGCATATCATGAGAGTATATGATATCTTCTATGACATTTTTATAACATGGTTATGTCAGGATTAAGACACAGGAGTCAAATAAAGACGAATAAGATTTTAAGTTTTACCCCAAACTAAATGTCTGCACGCTTAAAAGCACCGAATCCTACAGAGAGCTGCACCCTGTTAGTGTCATAAATTCCACATCATGATGTAATTGATCAAATTTATCATCGAAGGATAGCGAACTCTTTTTTTTCCCTCTTTGAATGGAGCGAGATTTATCAATATGGCTTTGATAAACACGTTTGTGAGATGATGTTCAGTCGGGGCCCTGATTGAACTCTGGCCTCTTTTTTGTGTGTTGATTGGATTGTAATGTGCTTATCAGCTTGAGTCCTGACCTTCAGCCAATGACAGGCTCATTCTGTCAAGTGCCATTTGGTCGGATCATCATAAAGTTAAAAAAAAAAAAAAAAAGAAAAAGAAAAGACCTCTCTTTAACCAGAGGGGTTAAATATAAAACTAAAGGGAAAGACCTGAGGCTTTAGTTCTTTAAGTAACATTGCCTCATAATTGAATTTCCACATTAATAATAATAAAAAAAACAATAATTAAGGTTAAATTTAAAACTGACTAATAATGCCTGAAAGATGCATAGAACTAAAAGAAGTAGAAAAGGATATGAGGCCATAATTTTATGAAAAAGCATCTCAGAATTGTATATTTGTGAAAATTTGAAACGTATGAACAATTATAAATTGTTAAAGTAACTACAATCAGATTGTTTTAACAGTCAGAGATTTTCATATTCATATGAAATCACACAGAACGTGTTCTCACTTGTCATAATTCCTTTTAATTTTCACACAAGATCCTTCTTTTTGTTTTGAAGCGCCTTTTATTCCTTGAGGAAACTTTTATCCTATAAAAATATCATTTTACCTGAACGCTGAATCATAAGAAAGCCTGCCAGAGAGGTTCACTCGGCATCTCGAGGTGTGCGTCGGGACGCAACAAAAAGTCACACAAGTGGGAAGTTTTCACTTTCATGCAGGCGAGAGCAAGCAGTTAGATATGAAGCTTAAGGGAAAGAGGAAAAACCATGTTTATTAACATGATCAATGCATTTATGGCACCTATTCATTCATCCTTAGTGACTTCCTGGTCAGGGGTTTAAAATTAAATTAGGCTGCTAGTTTGTGTGCATTTTGGGGAAAAACCCAATTAAATTATTCGAAAAATATTACAGACGAGTACAAACAAAATGATAATAATGTGAGTGAGATTAAATCTATACCAATTATGAGCTTGTGATGTAGCTGAGGTTGAGGAAATGAACTCTGGGGTGGGGGGACTTGGAACTGAGTACATTGGATTGCACCATAAATTCGAATACAGACACAGGTGTGGATATTTGTAGCACTAAACAGATACAAATACAGATACAGACAGTGTCATTGCATTACACTTGTACACATGACATTCGTAAGCACTTAGAAGGGTTTATGAGTCCTGTGTATTAAAAAACCCAGAGAAATCCCTTTAACTAAGAACGTAAAACAAATCAATGCAAGACTGAGGCATAAAATTTGACAAACAACTGACCTGGAGTAGGTATAATGCTACAATGTGGATTACGCGTGTGTGCTCATGCATAATTCATGCTTCAGTGCATTCCTTCATGTCAAGTTTAATAATGTTTGCTGAAATCTAATCTCTCTTCATCAGCACACAAAGATACAAAGTAGTACAGAAGGTAGACGTCTCCTATCCTTATAATCAATCACTTGTGCTGAATATGGCACTGGGCGTGTATGTGTGCGTGTGTGTGTTTGTGTGTGTGTGTGTGCATGTGTGTGTGTGTGTGTGTGTGTGTGTGTGTGTGTGTGTGTGGTTTCATCTCTGATCTAGCACTTTGCCCTCTTGTCACCCAGCCTATCTTTTTAACACACAAACACACATCGTGTTTGCACAGGGTGGTGGTCTGTAGGAAGAAAAAAAAAAAAATCGAGTTTTTTGCTCTTCTAAGAATGACCCTTAAAAATGTTAAGATGGCTGCTGGAGTCATGGCTCTAGATTTGGAAAACACACAGCAGAAATGCCTACGGGGCCAAACTGGGTGTTTACTCAGGACTGATAATATTTACTGCTATTGAACACTGATAGGGGGTTGCTTGGCCTCTGTGTGTGTGTGTGTGTGTGTGTGTGTGTGTGTGTGTGTGTGTGTGTGTGTGTTTGGACCAGCTCTGTGACCTCAGGGCAGAGTTTGTTAAGGATGAGATGAACCCGAGTAAACTTTAAGACGATTTAGATCAAGCTTCTCAATGAGATGAACCATCGTTAGATCACATGCTACAACAGAACTCCTTCAGTAAAGTGGTGACTTTCTATTATACTCTGTATATATTTCAAATTTTATAAAGGTCTCAAACCAATCTGAGAAAAATGACAAATTCTACTAAGATCGCGAGCTAAATAATTAACATTACGCGCTCCAAACCTAGTGCCAATATGACGCTGGGCTAGCATCACACTACTTTAGGGCTCAGCCTACAGCTTATTGTCGTCTGTAATTACTTTGGTATTAGATTATCACCAACACATAATACTGCTTCCTTTTTCCCTCTACGTCTTGTTTTACTCTTTTGTTCTGGCTTCCAGACAGGTACATTCGCTTCCACATGCCAGGAAAACGGGGCTCTATTAAGAAAGAGTTCCTGGTATAGCATTGTACATTATCCATCCGAGGTTTTGGGGAGTTCTGCTCTTTGAGATTTGATATTTTCATGGACTTCAGGGTCCAACTCAAAACTCGAGCAAGTTCCTGCCTCGCCTGTCCTGTAGCTACACCTCTGTACATAATCAGGTCGCTCAAATCTCATCCCATGATCACGATCCACTCCTGATATTGTATAAAGGTTATATAGTATACCAATCCTTTTAATTCTTTCCTGAACAATAGTTATCATGATATTATAGTGCACACTTTTGTTTTACTAAGCATGCAGATTGTGAAGTTTGCTTTTTTTTTTTCATTTCAGTTCTGCTGTCTGTAATGGGTTCAGTATGCCAACCAGACCATCGTGGTCCAGTTCGAGATTTGAGGGAGCGAAGAGTTAAAGAATCTGTGCAGCTCTTCTTCATAAATTTGTGTGTTTGTATGTTCTTTCTGTTGCCTTTGATTGATGGTATTGTTTTAAGCCAGGGAGGTTCTGGATTGCTTAGCCATTGTTTCAGCTCTTGGCAAAAATGCTTCTCTCTCTCACTCTCTCTCTCTCTCTCTCTCTCTCTCTCTCTCTCTCTCTCTCTTTCTCTCTTTTTCTATCATGCCCTTTCTGAAGGAAAGAAAGAGGGCAAGAAAGTGAAAAGAGAGAAAAGGGGAGATTGTGGGGTGAAGGTTATAAAGAGGAATAGAGGAATCATGGACAAAAAATGAAAAATAATTTTTTTTTTCTCACTTATTAACTTATCCTGAAAACTGTTGAAATCTGGCATGTGTGGATTTCTTGAGTTCAGGGAATTTTTGTGGGTACTGGGGTTTCACAGCTTGCCCTCACCTCAGGGGGCAGTGTAAGTGTACATGTGTGTTTATACGTGTATGTGTGTGTGTGTGTGTGTGTGTGTGTGTGTGTGTGTGTGTGTGTGTGTGTGTGTCCTAGCCAAACCTCACAAACACCCACGTCTCTCCACTGACCACAACCATGCAGCGACACAGACCCCGGACCCTTCCTTACCTCCTGTGTGAGTGTGTTTGTGAACATTGACACCAGTGTGTGTGTGTGTGTGTGTGAGAGAGAGAGAGAGAGAGAGAAAGAGAGAGTGAGAGAGAGAGAGAGAGAGAGAGAGAAGGAGAGTGACAGGACAGGGCTCAGTACCAACCCTCTCTCACCACCTTGGCTCGGCATCAAGTATGGAATTCACAGTGTCCTAACAAAAGCCATCCGAAGCACTTTTTCATTCGTTTTTTTTTCCTCAAGCCCTTTAACGACTATTATTCTTGCAAGATGTTTTAGGTTCTGGTCATCCTTGCTGACACAAACCGCAGCATTTCGGGATTGTTCCCACTTGTCTTTCAAATGCTGGGAATGGTTTGAGAACCAGAATTCCACAGCGCTCTGTTGGAGGTCGGGTCTGGTAGAACATTCGCAGCGAGGCGCCCAACGCGAACCTTCAGAGAATTATAGCTACCAAAGTCCATGCAAGAATTTGGACAATTTCACTTATATGAAAGGTTGGAAAAGTTAAAGTCAGGGGTTAGGGGTGGAGTTAGCATTATTTCTACATTATTTATTTATGAATTTATGTTTAGAAATCAAACAAAATAATTAATTCAGGTGTTTAGAGTTCCTCTTATTTCCCACAGAACTCACTTTTAATTTCTTAGTCAGCTGTTCTTGTGGTTCTCGTGGAATCCTTGCTTCTGATTGGTCAGAAGGTGTTGATTCATTTAGTAAACATATAGAGTCTTATATGGTGGATGCTCAACAAAATCCAAGCCTAAAACAAATAAACGAACAAACAAACAACAAAAAAAAACATGTTATTTAGCAAAGAAAAAAATGTAATCATTGATATGGTGCAGTTTTCTGTTAGGAGGCATTTATTTAAAATTTGAGGAAGGAGTCTCCAGTGTCAGCGCTTCGTAAAAGTCAGCAGTTAAGCTGTAACTTTGTGATTTATCCTTAAAATGACAAGCTGTGTTTTTCTGTCTTATTCACTTGAGCGAGAGAAAGTAAGAGACGTCAGTGAGGAAACATTCCGCGACAAAAATGTAGCTACAAATAGATAAAAAGTACAACGTATCATTCTTTAATAAATTAACCACTGTGATTGTTAGCAAGTTGCTTTCTATGAGTATAATGACCCATGAATACATTTATAACCCGTTATAATGCTTTCATAAGGCATTATAGACATTGATATAATTGTTCAGGAAAATGTATAGCAATGTTTATAATGCTGTAAACTGGCACAGAATGCATTATAAGCAGTGTTTATAACACATTATATTACCAATATATATAAATTGTACCTAAGACAGATCTTGTGATGGACTATAGAAAGGTGCTAAGTGTTATAATGTCTCATGAACACTACTTATAACTAACAATTGCTAACAATTCCTAATGCATAATACAGATAGCTATAAAGTGCAATACATTTTCATAAATATTATAACAGTGTTTGTAATAACTTGTTATAACATGACATGAATATGCTCATTAGGGGGCCAAGCACCAAAGGTGCGTAGACATCTGTTAGTAACTGTATGTTTTCTTCTTCTTCTTCTTCTTCTTCTTCTTCTTCTTCTTCTTCTCCTTCTTCTTCTTCTTCTTCTTCTTCTTCTTCTTCTTCATTATAACTATGACTTTCATAGACAGTGCTGCCAAAATTAAAATTTTTAAAAATTAATATCACATGGCTACCAATTCCGCCATTCGCGTTTCTGTTCCTTTTAACGTTACCATTTTTAAAATACACTTGCGTGATGTAAATTCAGCATGATATTTTGTAAAATAAATATGAATTCAAACAAAAACTATGTGGATTTTTTTTTTTTGGATAAAATAAAGTTGCATAAAATGTTGGAATAATTCTTATAAATGTGCGGAAATATCGTAATCAGTCGAATGCATTTAAGTGCGGCCATTTTTTAACGTACGTATATTTTTGACCAACTACTGCCTTTAACTGAGTACAATTTTGACACGATACTCATATTTTCAATCATTTTCCCACGCTCTTTCCACCTCTTGGGAAAAATGCAGCGATTGCGGCTTTTCTTTATGACGATTACATCAACGTATATATGTGTGATGTGAAGACGTTCAGTGCTGAAAAGTCTTTCCACTTGATATTCGCGTGCATTGAAACACCTCGGCTACGGCCGATAAGCGACGATTTTGCAAACGCACATCTCTTTTAAGCTTAGTGGAGATGAGATCACATGATCCTAATGATCTGTAATGCAACCGGCGTGGCTACACGTTCAGAGAGCGTTTAGCAGATCCACTCATACACATGGATCTGAGCCTGATTATTCATTTGTTTTGCAGGAGGGAGGTTTATGACACACCAGCATGTTTGTCTCGGTAATCGTCAGCAGAACACGAGTCGAGATGAGGTGGGACGCGCCAAACGAGGAAAAACAAAAGGAGTCTGTTTTGTTCTTACTCACTGTTAAATCCAAACAAAAATCTATGAAGATATCAGAAGTTTGGAAACGCCACTCCTTCTTTTATAGTTAAAATGAATTTTACCCTTACTTAAAATGATCACACGGTCTCAGATTTTTGCCTAAAAGTTTTTTTTTAGTCAAAATGACCACATTATTGTTATTTTTTTAAATTAGAATTTTAAATAGATTTTTAAAAATGATCACATCAATATTTATTTCATAAATGGAATATATATTCAAGTTCACATACATGTTCACATTTTTGCATTTGATTACGTTATTAAAATGTTATTTTTTTCCCTTTGAATTTACATTTCTGTTATTCATGGAAAATCTATTAAGTTGTCAAAGGTATGAAATTGGCACTTTTTTCCTGCTAAAATCATTTCTGATAATACAAAATATATTCAGATGTCAGAGCTTTGAAATGGTAAATTTTTTAAGCATTGATTAGTATAGCATGGAGGACACTGTTACTTCTTTTCTGGTTAAATCGGACATTGTTCAGATATTGGGGTTCTTCAAATCTGTTTTACTTTTCAGCTAAAATGATTACATTTATTTACAGAAAATGTGTTGAGCTGTCTGTCATGGCCACTTGTGTTTTTTTTTGTGAACTTTAATCTTTTGGTTAAAATGGATTAAGATGTCAGACAACACCCTCATCTGCTTTTGATTAAAATGATTTCCCCCCTTTTTTCCTGTTAATCAGAATAATCACATCAAGTCTTCTGTTGTTCCTGAAAAATACTGAGATGTCAAATATCTGCAAAAAAAAAAAAACAAAGTAAAATGATTTTAATTTCATCGGAATGTTTTTAATCTAATGGGAACCATATTCAGATATCTTCTTTTTTTCAGAGTTCATTTTTTTAGGTTAAAATGATCATATCAGTGAAACTTTTAACTCTTTGTACATGACAAACATCATAAAGTATCAGAGAATAGTGCCAGGTTTGTTGCTAAAGGTGCGTGAGGTCCTGCACTGTCACTTGGATTTATTTAAATATTTATTTTTTCACATCAATTCGTGTGACGAGATGTCGAACGTCTTCCTTTTTCTTAATGTTCCGTTTCATTTTTTCTACTTTATTCAGTCTCGGTTTCCTTTTTTTTTTTTTTGGTTAACCAGGAGCGCCATGTCCCTAGATTCTTTCTTTCTCCTTTATTCGCATCTATTCTGTCCTCACTATTTGTCAGCATCATTTCCTGCCTCTCAAGCTTCATCAACTCTCTTTTTTTGTGTTCTCCCAGTTTACATATCCCACATGGTATTTTTTTTTTTTTTCATTCTGTTTTTCTAATCAAACAAAAGGAAGTGAAAAGAGTGAAAAGGCAACATTCTCCATCTCCCTGTGTTTACTTAATTGCAAGAAAGGCTAACCCGGAAAAAAAAAAAAAAAAAAAACATGAAAAATACTTCGAGGCCTGACTACGGAAAACAAATAGCTCCGACTCGGCCGCCTTCGAGACACTGGATGCTTCGTGTCTCTGTGTCTCTTTTGTTGTGTTGTGTTTTGTTATGTTTTCTTTTTCCCTCTTGTGGTGTAGCTCTTCAGCTGTTTTGGGCCACGTCCCAGCATTTCTCGCTGGAGGATGTAAATATCCGGAGGACAAACAAAAAGGGACGAAAGAAAACAAAACAGAAAAACACAGCGACGGTGCAAAGGTCATTGCGCAGAGGACGTGACCGGGGGGTTGTGACCCTGGAAGGGTGTCATTACGTATAAGAAGTCACGATCGCCACTTAGTTATCAGCCGTGTCTTTTTTACAGACTTTCGAAACACATATTTGCTGGATCTGTGAACATGTTTTTTTTTTTTTTTTGTGTAAAGAGAAAAGAAAAATGCGACGGTCCATCTTCTGATAAACATTCACAGACAGCCAGATGAGCTCCATGGCTACTGTGTGTTACAAATGTTTGTGTGTTTAGACTGAGACCCGAGCTTTGAGAAACAGACGGCGTGGGAGGGCAGCACCTCTAGAGGATGGAGAGATAGACAGAGAGAGAGAGAGAGAGAGAGACAGAGAGAGAGAGAGAAAAACTCATCATGGCAAATCACATGGTTTATTTTGTAGTGGGTGATGATGGAGGATCAGCACAATGGCTTAATGAGCACCACGCCTCCACATACAGACCGTGGGCTTAATCTAGAGATTATCCGCCATCCGTCCAGACTCAGCGCACGAGAGTGAGAAAAAGAGAGAAAGAGAGAAAGATGGCTCCCAGCCAGACATTCAGAACGACGTGAGTCAAAGGCGTAATAGCACCAACAATGCTAATTGTACGAGAGATTATACGCCATTTACTCTTCTGCTTTAATCTTTCTCGCACTGACTCGCTCGCTTCGCCGGTTTCATCCCTGCTTTTTTCATACCTCAGGCTTTCTGATGGCTTCTGGAGCTTCTCTCTGATTGTTTCATGATACCCTCTCATTAACGGCTGAGGTGGATGAAGCTCTCTGAATTACCGAGTCTCATTTGCGAGCGCATCACGTTTAATCCTCATGTTCTGTTTGCGACCTAGCAATGTTTCACCACTTGCCTTCTTATTATTATTTCACAGCAATATAACTGTAACATTTACTTTAACATGCCATATGTGTGGAAAACAGCCAAAAAAAAAAAAGACACAATGGTTCGCCAGACTGGTTCGAGCTAACAGGAAGACTACAGTAACTCAAATAGCCACTCTTTTCAACCGTGGTGAGCAGAAAAGCATCTCAGATCACACAGGAGTCTGAGGCTACACTGGGCACAGGCTCAGAATTCTGAAGATTACAAAAAGACCAGGCAACATATATATATATATATATATATATATATATATATATGTGATGTGGTTTTCCATTTTTGGCTTGTATAGTTGGCCATTAAATACATCGCATAAATATGTCATGGGACACATCCCATGTCCCAGCATGAACACTGCTGCGTCCGTGTTTTTTGTTTGGTTTATTAAGCCATGTGCACTTTGTTACGATTAGAGTCTTGTGTCCGCCCCTGTCTTGTCATTGCTTCCTCTTCTTATTGTGTCGTGATTGTGCGTACCTATTTTGTACTAATTCCTGATTAGTTTGTGTATTTCAAGCTGCCTTCAAGTCCTATTACTTGAATGGCACCACGATGTCGTAATGACAACTCAGGAACTCGTATTTTGCTATGAGCCCCAACTTTCCGAGTGGTAGGGGGCGTGTCAATAACGGAAATCATTGTGGTCATCAATATGAATGAGACTTCTACACCACATTGTAATCATGACCACTGAACTCATACTCATAAACTTCCAGGGGACTTGAAGGCAGCATAAACCCTTTGGTGTCTTTGTCTCCTCACGAAGTCTTTCCATGCATTTAAAGTTCCAAGCCATGTTTTCTAGTTTCCAAGTTCTGAGATTCCTGGTATCAACCCTCGCTTGTGTTTCGTGGTTTTCCGATATGGATTATTCTTGTTTGATGTTGCCATGACAATAATATTTGAATTAAGCCCGATAAATCACACACTGTCTCTCAATGCATGTTATGAAACAATAAGGAATATATAAATAGTGGTGTATCCAGTATGTATATAGATGTACTTTTCAAATGCCAAGAAGAAAGCATGAACAATTACCAGTTACACTTTTTAACGAATCATTTTTTTATTAATTATGTGTCACATTAACATCAGACTACATACCAGAAGTGGCGAAATGTTATGTGCCATTTCATCCTAAACATGATACCTAAACATAAAAAAAAAAAGCTGCATATATACAAGAAAGTTCCAGTAACTTTTTTTTCATCTCATTGATGTAGCAGGAAAAATGTAAAAAAATTGTTTTTTTTCTTTTCTGAATATTTTTAATCAAGTATTTGTTTTAAATAACTGCCAAAACCTAAAAATAAGCAGGTCCAGCAAATTTTGTATGTTTTTAGGAAATTTTTTTTAAAAACGTGCAAACAGTTTTAGACTTAATCCTCTTTGGATTGTGTTGCACCGTAACGTTTTGGCAGCTCGTCAGTCTCATTTCACTGACTCATCAGAAGCGTCTGTATTTTTTTTTCGTAGTCAAGCCGACAGGTTGAACAGAATGTCAACAGCTTTATCCTTAACATGGTGAGGTCTTTCTAAATGACCTGACTGAGCTTCATGGTAGCGAAGTGAGTCACGGAGGAGACGCTTCAGCCTCCACACCCACCATGGAGTGTATACACACACACTGTTACCTAACTTCAGCATGAGTGTGAGCGCCGGGCTAAAACACGGCCGGAGTTAAGTCCTGCCAGAGACTTAATAGCTCAGATAGAGGCGACAGGCCCGTTTACTCAGCTACGGCTCAAATCCCTGTTTGTTCACGCTAGATCCGTGCCAAACTTGTGGAGGATGAAGATATTAAAGAGGAACATGGCATGCTGGGAAGGGTGGGGGGGTTTGTAAATATGTGTGTGGCCATGTATTAAACATCATGATCCTGATATACTAAAGTTTTACATGTTGAGACCGAGAGCAATATTCTTTTACCAAAAATAAGCAATAAAGCACTTCTGCACATGCGATTATAGGAAAATAATCAAAGACAGGGTGGTGTGATACAGCCCCGTGCCAAGTCTAGTTACTAATACCATCCCGATGTTGATTATTTTCCAGTAACTGCACACCGAGGAGTGTTTTACTCCATTTATACCACATTGCAATTTTTTTTTACAGAATGACACTTTTTTTTATCCATTTATAGTTACGCTCACTGTTGCCGAATGTCAATGGCACAAGTTATATACCGCTATAAACACGTGTTCCCTCACCAGCCTCTTGTCTGTCTTTCTTGAAGTTAATAAGACACAGCTTGTTATCTTAGCGCAAATTCCTCTGTCCTGAAGATTACGGATAAAGTTACAGTTTTACCTCTGACGGTTACAAAGCACGGACACTGGAGACTCCTTCCATAAAGGTTCAATAATTGTCTTCATAGAAAAAAAACCTCCCAACACCAACAATTACACACATTTTTTAAAATATCTTGTGGAGCCTCCATTATACATGTCAGAGTTTATGTTAGCTGGTTTTTGACCGTTAAAAATTCCCAATGTCCGATAAAAATAAAAAATTATCGGACACGATGTCCAGTAAAAATACGAACATGAAGCAGACATACGTTAAACAAAGTATGATCGCAATTGCACATCTATATAAGGTGTCTGTCTGTTTTTTTTCACGTTTCTCCTGTAACTTTTCTCTGATTGGCTCGCTGTTACATCCTTGATACATATGTAGGTTGTATATGTGTGTGTGGAAGGAACATAGCTAAAACATTACAAGGCGAGCTAGCATGCAGTAGTGCAAGTTTTGTCTGGTGAACATTATTATTCCCGCACGCGTTGGCCGGCATCAAAATGTCTTAGTGGAAACTCTGATACATGTCCCTGTAAATGAGCTGTTACTATAGAAACGGTAACATATCAGAATGAGTGCATTAATAAAGCCAGCGATTTGCCTTTCAGACGGAACGACTGTCAGAGCTGCTGTTATAGAACATTAATCAACACCTTCGGATTTGAGAATTCGACATGATTGTGGTTTACGTGGCATGTAAATGCTACGCTCAGTGAGTAAAATGTAAAATACTGTCAATGTGGGAGATAGAAAATATAAAAATTATTTTATTGTAGTAATACAAAGTCATAACTTCAAGAGGCTTACATGTTATTACACTGTAAAGAAAAGGAATATTTCCTGGAAGAACAGTGTTCATCGCTCCAGAGACGTGCAGAATCGATGCCAAGCTGTTCTCATCGTGGCCCGAAACCTTACTAACACACTTTATATTGGTTTCTTCCTTAGATGTTTGATTGAATTTGTATTAATCTGTATTTAATCGATGTGTGTGTGTGTGAGTGTGTGTGGCGGGTGATTTGTGACGCAGCTGTGTATTGGGAGAATGAGTAAAAAAATTTTTATCCCCGCAAGTTGTAGAAACATCCCAAGGTCACCGATACACCGCCAACAACATATTACAGTGTGTGTGTGTGTGTGTGTGTGTGTGTGTGTGTGTGTGCACGTGTGTGGTGTGTGGTGTGTAGAAGTGTGAGAGCTAACGTTTGCCAATCTCACCTCACACAGCCTTAGCAGTAATTGCAGTGTTGATAAATTCATTCAGGCTTTGTTGAGCGCTCTGCAGAACGATCTCTTGAATACAAATTTTCTCTCTCTCTCACACACACACACACACACACACACACACACACACACACACACAGAGAGACACACACACACACACAGAAAGACACACACATATCCTTGTGTTAATGATGATTAAGAATGTTGAGCTGCGCTGTGTTTTCTCTTCATTTAATCAGAGCGATGTTATCTGATGTGCCTCCCTGCCAGACACTGGAGAGGTGAGACCAATCTGCGACAGAGTCAAGCACACAACCTTACGCTGAATTCACCAAATTCTGACCTTTCCACGCACACACACATACACACACACACACACACACGTGCGCATACACATGCACACATATACTTCCTGCTCCAGCTGTGATAGCTGCCAGATGTTGAGAGCTGAAGCAGTGGTTGCACGTCAGTGCAGCATTTGAGAGATATGGCTCTCAGATCACTTACACACACACACACACACACACACACACACACACACACACGCACGCATGCATACACACACACACACACACACACACACACACACACACACACACACACACACACACACACACGGATACTGATAAGCTCTCTTATTGTTCTCAGTCGGTGCTTGTTTGCATACCTGATCACCCAATACCGTGATCAAAGGACCAAACTCCAGCCAAGAGCTCTCAGTGTTTCTCAGAGTTTGCTTCATGCTCTAGCGAGCAGGACATGACTGCACGCTGCTACACCGCTAAGCGCCTTAAGTGTTTTACTGTAAATGTTGCATACGAACTGAAACTCGATCGAACCGAACAGATATCCGCTAACACAAAATGGTATCAGAATGTTCTACAACCTTATATCAAGTTACAACAAAGTTAACGTTACAAAAGTAAAGCTCCTGCAACGTTCTATAAACGTATAACGTAATAAGGGTTTGCTTCACAACGTTATTAGACTGTTCCCACTTTTATATATGAAGTAAAATTTTGCAAACGTTAATGTTAACGCTATATAACATAGTAGAAACGTTTATAAACGTTACGTACAAATACCACAAAAATACCACGAAGCCTAAGAAACTTAACGTTACGTAAATAACACTCCTGCAACATTTTAAAAACAACATTATTAGAACGTTCCCACTAAAGTTATGGAAATGTTTATGTTAATGTTATACAATGTTGTAGGTACATTTATAAATGTTGTGTAAAAAGGTTCTCAGAAAAACCCAGACATGAATGTTCATAGAACCAAATGTTCCCAGAACTGTAAAGTTCATAAAACATTCCTACAACAACGCATTGTAGAAATGTTGCGTTCTAGGAATGCTCTTAGAACGTTATGAGAACATCCCCACTTTTAGACATAAAGTAAAGTTATGGAAACGTTAGAGTTAATGATACACAGCGGAGAAGGATGGTTTAAAAACGTTGTGTAAAATGTTCTCAGAACACAGAGACATGAACATTCTTAGAACCACATGTTCCTAGAACTGTAACATTCATTACATCAACGTAACATCGCGTTGTAGGAACGTTCAGCAACGCACAAGAAATTCTAACAAGGTCCACGTTACAAAATTTACACTCCTGCAACGTTCGGAAAATGTAGTAAAGCAGTAATAATGGTTTGCCTCACGACGTTATTAAAACATTCCCAGGAACAAAGGTTATGGAAACGTTAGTGTAAATGTTAGACAGCGTTTATAAACGTTATGTAAAAATGTTCTCAGAGAAACCCGGATATGAACATTCTTAGAACCAAATGTTCCTAGAAATGTAATGTTCATAAAATGTTCCTACAGAAGTGCGTTGTAGGAATGTTCTGTAAACATTTCAAAAATAACACTTCTGAAATGTTCTAAAAACTTATACTGAAGGGAGGGTTTGCGTCACAATGCTATTAGAACCTTCTCACTTTTATACGCGAACTAAAGGAAAATCTGTGCATGTGTGTGTGTGTGTGTGTGTGTGTGTGTGTGTGCGTGTGTCGATCCCCTTCAAAACCTGTCATTATATCCAATAGAAGAATTGATCTACGCAGATGAAGTCAGCCCTGATTGTACACATGAACAATAGTTTGAACATTATATGAGCGTTCTTCACAAGTCATTCTTCTTGAATGATTGGCCATCAGAGTCACTCATTCTTCATCAGGCTCCGCACCCTGCGCTTTATCACCTCCTAACACACGATACGCAGCAGGCGAAAGAGATCTTAACCTTTATCCGACCCGGCGCTGCTTATCTTACGAGTGTATGGTTAACCAGGAGCACATCACACTGTGACCTAGAACACAGACACACACACACACGCACACACACGCACACACACCTTCGCCACATCCCCCACCCTCCACACACACACACACACACACACACACACACACACAACAATAAGTGGACATTTAGTTTATTAAACAATCACTCTATGTGATTATCTTTTCTCTTTGAGCATTCCAGAAAGAACAGTGTCTTTATGTCATTTCCTTCCTCATACCACCTTTTCATTAGAATTCATATGAAGAATGCATAAAAGAAAGGTCATGCTTTACACACCCAAACTACACACACAGACACACCCGCCACAGGCACACACACACACACACACACACACACACACACACACACACACACACACACACACACACACACACACACACACACCTGTGATTCATAAATGAAGGAGGTGGATAGTGATGAGTGATGTCATCTTCCTCCCCACTTCCTGTATATCATGCAGCATTATTACTGCACTTCTTCTTCTTCTTCTTCTTCTTCTTCTTCTTCTTCTTCTTCTTGCTGTTATAGGCCTTTTCACTTTGGATTAAAGTGACCTCCATAGAAAGATTATCTTAATATATAATTTTAGATAATTCTATAAATTATTTAAACAATAGAACAATAACTAGTGCTAATTACAAAACACAATTTCCAATCATTAATGAATTTATTTTTATTTGTCTTTGTTGTCTTTAACACAGTCTTCCACTCCGGTAGCTTTAGCTGACTCTGCTTGAATTGATAAGCACAATTATAGAAGTTAAAGCCAACACTGTGTTCAGGAATTACTGAATTAAGGGGATGTAGATAAATTTAGAACAATAATGATCCCACAGCAGAACCTTGTGGGACACCTTATTGCTCTCTTTTCAGTTCCAAAAGATCTCTAATCTGCCCTGGCTTTGGGAACTTCTTGTGAAACTATTAAGGTCTATAAATAGTCTCAGTGTTTTACTTGGGCCTGGTGATAGTCTTGCATTAATCAGGATAAACATCAAGACTGGTGAATGAACAATAAAGTTTAGTAACAGTCACAAAGTAGTGAGAAATTATACTTAAGTGAAAGTATAAATAATGAATCAATATCTTACTCAATTAATTGGAAATATCTAGCCAAAACTTTTAGAACATTCTTGTTTTAAAGCATCTATGCCATTTGCCTGGGGGAAAAAAAGATTAATTCTCTGTAAGTTTATAATAGTTACCATTTGCTAGAATTTGACTTGCTGCCTAGCCGAATACGTTAGCTACTGGAATCGAAGAAAACAGGCTAACTTAGTTCAATGTTAGCAATTAAGCAAAACTTAACTCAACACACTTTTCCAAATTAGATGGAGTTCATGTCTTCTATGGCGGTATTTTTTACAAGTCTTTACTTCCTCCAGCATATTGAAACCTTTTAGTCAGGTAGAGCCAAGGCGCTCATCCTCACGTTCAACACTGCAGTCCGGTGGCTTATCCGTATTCAGATGCACATAGATAGCTCTAGACCTAACAACATTGTGTAGCATGAGAAGATCATGGAAGATGAATTGGCACGTTTCAACAGATACTTTGAAGGTCTAAATAAAAATGTATGGAGTAAAAAAGGTCTTTTTTTCTTAGAAATGTAATTAAGTAAGAGCACAAGTATTCCATTTAAGTATAAATACTCAAAATATTATATAAGTATAGGAACAAAGTACAATTAATCAAGCAGTAAGTGCAACTGCATCGCAGGTAAGTTGTAGTGTTGCTAGATGTTTACTTCGATTACCAGGAATTACTCTGTCACTGATTATATCAATATGTGCACTGAGAACATTATCCCTAAAATCTGCATTAAAACCTTTCCAAACCAGAAACCCTGGATGAATGCTGATGTCAGGGCCAAACTCAGAGCTCGTACTTCAGCCTACAACTCTGGTGACACTGAGGCATACAGAAGGGCCAGATACGATCTTCAGAGAGCTATCAGGTCTGCAAAAAGAGCCTATAAAGACAAGATGGTGGAAAACTTTCAGGGATCTAATCTCAAGCTCTTGTGGAACGGCTTACACTCAATCACGGACCACAGCGGAGACCAGGATGGAAAAACATACAACATGGATCTGTCTGCCTCTCTGCCAGATGAGTTGAATGTCTTCTACGCACGGTTTGAGGATAGCAACACCTTACCTGCAGTGAAACTGCCAGCAGATAATAACAGCTGTTCTCTTACCTTCTCCTTGCCTGACGTATCCAGATCACTTAGAGCGGTCAACCCACGCAAAGCACCTGGTCCTGATGGGGTTCATGGCCGTGTCCTCAGATCGTGTGCCAACCAGCTAGCGGAGGTGCTTACAGACATCTTCAATCTCTCCCTCAGGCTGTCTGTGATTCCCACCTGCTTTAAGAAAACCACCATCGTCCCTGTCCCTAAGAAGTCTGTTGTCACCTGCCTGAATGACTACCGACCTGTGGCACTGACCTCTATCGTCATCAAGTGTTGCTCATTAAAGACCACATCTGTTCCGTCTTGCCAGACACCACGGACCCTCTCCAGTTTGCATCTCTGCATAATGGACTTTCTGACCTGCGGACCCCGAGTGGTGAGAATTGGTAACCATTTCTCATCCACACTTACCCTGAGCACAGGAGCCCCACAGGGTTGTGTTCTCAGCCCCCTCCTATACTCTCTGTTCACACACGACTGTGCTGCCAAACACAGTTCCAACATCATCTTTAAATTTGCTGACGACACATCAATCCTGGGTCTCATCACAAATGGAGATGAGACGGCCTACAGAGATGAGGTGAGAGCACTATCACAGTGGTGCAATGACAACAACCTCTGACTCAACGTCACCAAAACCAAAGAGCTGACTGTGGACTTCAGGAGGACACAGGAGGTCAGCCACGCCCCCTTATACATCAACGGTTCTGTAGTGAAAAGAGTTAAGAACATCAAGTTCCTTGGTGCGTACCTCTCCGACGATCTGTCCTGGTCTCTGCACACCACATCAGTAGTTAAATCTGCACGCCGGCTGCTCTATTCCCTACAGAAGCTCAAAAGCTGTGGTCTCCCCCCCAATATCCTTACAAACTTCTACAGATGAGAGCATCCTGACGGGGTGCCTTACTGTATGGTACGGCAGCTGCTCACTCCTGGACCGCAAGGCCCTTCAGAGAGGTGTGAGAACAGCTGAAGTTATCATCTGCAACAAACGTCCATCCCTTCAGGACATCTTTCATCTGCGATGTCTGAGGAAGGCCTGAAAAATCACAACTGACCCTAGTCACCCAGCACACAGTCTGTTTATCAAACTGCGATACCGGAGCATTCAGTCCAGAACCAGCAGGCTGAAAAACAGCTTCTGCCTGCAGGCTATCAGAATCCTTAATAAACTGTAAAAATAGTCTCTAAAATTGCACTATTATCCCCTTCACATCATATCAAAGACTACAAAAACATGTCTTTTTTGAATCTTGCATACTTTGCACAACTACATTACACTCCCTCAAAAATGTACAGCATGTGACAAATCTTCTTCTCTGGAACAATAAACTGTCATTACACATGATGCCACTCTCATTAATGGGACCTACCTGACATACCTGCGAAATGGTGTCATCTTCCTGATCACTTAATCACTTGCTTCCAGCAGAATGATGCTTTACCAAAAAAGGTGTGACAAGCTGCTGAAAGAATTTGCGAGTAAGAATTCAATCATCATTTTGGAGCTGCTGTGTAGCTCAGTTAGATCTGTGCGTAATGAGACCTTGTTCTAGTTATCTAGTTAAGCTGCACGGTTATGACATCACGGGTATAAAGTAATTCTCCCCGGGTCACGGCACCAAGTTTTTTTTTTAATACAGCTCCAAGTTTTTCAATGTGTTTGTGTTTCTATAGTAAAAACGTAAGCAGGGATGAGTATAACGGGTGCGCTACCTAATTTAAGCCTAAGAAAAAAATCATAAAAAAATGTAGAGATTTAACAATGAAAAACTTCAACACTGCTCTGTAATGAGGCGTTTATTTAACATTCAGTTTCAGCACTTTGCCGACAAGTCTTCAGGTCAGAGGAGTTTACACTTCACCGTTTCTCTGTAACATGGAAAGCTGAATTTTATATTAACTTCAACAAGACAGGGAACTTATGAGGGAATGGATATTTATAGCTGCTATAATGTTAGTGAGAACAGAAACTAACTTGTTTTGCGGATGTTCCAGAATAATACATGTAAAAAATGTAGCAAAAGAAATGAAAAATGTAGCAAAAGAAATGTAGTGTTATTATTTAAGTAATTAAAAAATTGTAATTCTTGGCAAATTCTTGTGGTATAAGAGGAATAAAACACGTCAGGATGTGTTGTTATCGGAAAACAATCAACTTCAGTGTGATAACAGTAACTGCTTCATCGCACCACCCCATAGTTGATTATTTTCCTATAAGCGTATGACCCGTCATATTCCCTGCATACATCATATTTTGTTCTCCAACATCAAGGGCAACTATTCAGCGCATTTTATAGCAGGTTTAATATGAAATGAGAGCGACTAAAATGAATGTGACTATGATGTGACTAAGATATATTTTAGTGGGCTGGTATGATACTTGTATGCTTAAAAATATTAAGATATATGTTACTTTGCATAAAATAAATGTATATAAAATAAATATTATACTTTTTATAACAATGTTTTCCTGTTACTTTTTAGCGGTTCAAATTTAGTTTAAATCTCTCTGTTCTTTTTTCTCTATTTTCAGTCAACCTGAAAACCCCTCAAGAGCGTGAACACAGCTCGTAGCCTGTCATTTACACACACACACACACACACACACACACACACACACACACACACACACAGACTCCAAAGAATGCTGTGTGACCGCGACAATCGAGGCGAATTCCAGTAATGCCTGCGTCCACAACCTATCATCAACACATCAACGCACCGTGAGCTGCCACAAATGCATCCCTCGTTTCTAAACCCTATACACAAACACACACACACACACACACACACACACACACACACACACACACACACACCCTGACTCCATTTCTACCCAATCTGTATGCTTCAGGCCTATTGTTTCTCCTTTTTAGATTTGGATTAAGACCTATAAATAGTTTCGACATGGACATAAGATAACCATATCTTTTCAGTGAGCTTTCATGAGAGCTTTTTCCCCCTCTCTCTTTGCATCGCTCTGTATTTTGTTTGGGTGGAGCGAGTGTGTGTTGGATGCCTGTTAGCATATAAGTTGCCTGTGTGTGTTCCCTTAAAGTTCTACGTGTTCTAAAAAAATCGTGTTCTTCGAGCTGATTTCCTTACGCTGCTTTTTGGCTTGTGTGTGATGTGTGTGGCTACGGTGGGTTAGCAAACGAGGTGGAAGAGGAGGATAATGATGGAGTGCTGGAGGAATGATGAAGGGTGTATGACAGTGACAGTGTGAATGGGGTGTGAGGGGAAAGACGGATGGAAAATGTGGGAAAGGTAGAGTGCGTGTGTGTGTGTGTGTGTGTGTGTGTGAGAGAGAGAGAGAGAGAGAGAGAGAGAATGAGAGAGAATGAGGGATAAATAGGGATAGAGAAGGAAAAAAAGTGAGTGGTTTGGGTTTTTTAGGTTACTAGGTTTGTAAATAAAATCACTCGTGGAGACACAATGAAGAGTCCTGTGTGTTTTTATGGACTTCTGGAGGAAAAACATTCAGTAGGAAGAACGACCGCAGAGCTAATGACACATCATATACACACACACACTCTCCGTTCGCTCCCTACCTCTCTCCATCTCTCTCTCTCGCTCTTTTTTTCTCGCTCCCTCTCTTTCCCACGTGCAATTACAGTACAGTATAAACAGTATGTTTCAGTTTGGCCTCCGTGCCCCTCTGGTGCCAGACTGACGGACAGCATCTACCAAATACCCTCTGATACCCCTCCATTCAGCGCTATTTACAGCTCTGGCTCTTCAACACCATTGCTTATAGCATTTTTTGACCAATCAGTGGTCAGGTTGGTGCCTTCTGGATATTATTTGGCCATATTATAAGTAGATTGCGGGGCTGGAAATAGATAAAGAATGCATAAATACGGCGCTGCTATTGTGCACGTTCCGGGCCAGCATGGCCACAAAGCCATACATAGCAAAAAATAAAATAAAATAACAAGATCCATTTATTTCAGTAATACGATAAAAACCTGGCTTGGTCATTCCCAGAAACATTAATCAAAAAACATACAGTTGCTGTATTATTATGTATTTTGTGTTATTGACTTGTTATTGTCTGATTCAGCACTCGACACTGTCCTTTGATTTAAGATGGGCCTCTCGAGTCGAGATAAAGTTTACAGAGCTATTCAGCAGTCTTAACTCTACACTGTGTGTGTGTGTGTGTGTGTGTGTGTGTGTGTGTGTGTGTGTGTGTGTGTGTGTGTGTGTGTGTGCATGGTCGCATACTTCTGATGATGCTACCATGCAGAAAAATGAAACTCACACAGGATGTTGATAGAAAAACGTATTAGTCATTTGGAGTAACTGACAAGTGGTTGCTGTGCAGTTACGGCCATCCGCAGGTTAACTTGACTTTCATACCAGCATTGAATTTTTTTTTATTCTTTGAAAGTCCAAACAGGAATGTGTATCAAAAAAAGAGAGTGTCCTGCTCAGTCCCAGCCACAAATAATGCTAGCTAGCTGTGAGCTTAGCAAGACATTGTTCTTACTTGTTCAACACAAGTTAAATCATGGTAGTATTCCCAGGCTAGCCAGCTAATGCTAACCAGGCAGGGCAGTGCATCCGCAATCCGTGTGACTCATGGAGTATTTCTGTTCAAATGGAAATAGAAATAGCTTTTTCTCAGGAAGAAAATAAATTAGAGGGAACACTGATATTCAGGAATATTACGTAATACTCGTTTATCGTTTATCATGTCGGTAATAATCAGTAACGGTAAGTAACGGTAAACTTACAACCGAGTCAAAATTTACTGACATTCCAAAACTTAACCCCAAATAAGTAACTGTAACATATAACTATAAACTGATAAAAAGTATGTCATGTTCCTTAATTGAAAAATTTTTTAACCGTATATTGTAACCAGCTATAAACAGTAGTTCCCTCACCAGCCTCTTTCCCGTGGTGGAAAACCTACTGACGGTTATACAGCGCTAACACTGGAGACTCCTTCCATAAATGCTAAATAAACATCTCTTTACAGAAAACGTAACCATCTCAACAATTTTAAGCCCTTTTTAAAAACATTTCTTAAATAACATGACATTTTAATCCATGTATTTTCTGTTTATGCAAAATATAAAATATCATTTTTATATTTTACTCTTCACTCTCACTTTCTTCATTGTTGTCTTTCTTGTATCAGTTGAGCAGCAGGTGTGTGTGTGTGTGTGTGTGTGTGTGTGTGTGTGTGTGTGTGTGTGTGTCTGTGTTTATGTATGTGTTTTTTTGTATTCATTTGTGTAAGTGATGAAAAGGGTGTGTTTGGGAGTTTGGAATTAAATAAGGATTTCAGTGCAGCTTCAATAAGTGTTTGTGTATGTGTGTGTGTGTGTGTGTGTGTGTGTGTGTGTGCATCAGTCCTGTATGCTTCTGTGTAAGGGCTAAAGAATGTCTCCTTTGTTTACTCCTCCAGACGAACATGTGGCCACATGCCAGCTAAATACTACACCACTGAAAGAGCATGCAGGCGCACACACACACACACACACACACACACACACACACACACATGGTAATCATCATTAAGGTGTGAGCGTAGGTGGAGCTTGGGAAGGTGTGTGATCTGTTTAAAGACAAGTCCTGGCACTGAAACTCTTACAGTCTGTGAAACCGTGACGGAGAGAGACTTAAATATATACACTTGTGTATTTGTTGTAACTTGTTCTTTTTTTTATTATTATTATTATTATTATTTTAAAGGAAACAACAAAGAAAAATCATTTCTTTATTGCTCAGTCAGGATAATGCCATAAATAAATAAATAAATAAATAAATAAATAAATAAATAAATAAATAAATAAATAAATGCTCCTTTTAAAGCTGAAAATCTAACATTTATTTATTTATTTATTTATTATTATTATTATTATTTTTAAACTGTAATTTATGAGGTTTAATCTCAGTGGGTGTTGTAATCATTTTAGTAAACATTAATTTACTTATACTTTTCCAGAATCAGTAGTTATTAAGGATGCTTGCGTAACATGTACAGTATAAGGTTAAAAACACTTATCCATTCATTCATCTGCAGTAAGCACTTTATTCTGGTCAGTGGATCCGGAGTCTATCCCGGGAACGCTGGGCCTGAGGCACGGACACACCTTGGATGGAACGCCGCACACACGTTCATAAACAGAGGGGAAATTTAGTGTTTGGGAAAAAATACAAGATGTTATGGTGCATTATTAATTACATTTTTATAATTATTACATTGTTATAATTATTGATGAAAAGGCATTACAGGGCATAGTGATATTTATAATGCGTTTATTAAACTGTTAGGGTTTATAACACCATGTTAGGGTTTATAACACCATATAATCGCCAGTTCCAAAGAAGTTCAGCTCCAGTTTGCGTTATGTTTAGTCTGATTTTTTTTGACAAAAAAAAAAAAAAAAAAGCTTTAACACAAGCAACAAATAATGCTTGTAGTTATATATTTACATATAAAGTTAGCTCTAAAATGACAACTTATAATATTATAATATATATATATTATACTTATAATTGAAAATATAATATTTATAATAGTAGTTTCATTTTCTTTTTAATATATTTAATAAAGAAGAAAAACAGAAATGTGGTTTATTTGCTATTGGTGATATAGTTTGCTTATATAATATAAACAATAATTTATTTGAATAATAATTAATAATGTATTATAATGCATGATAAAGTCAGCTATAATGTGTATAATACTTTATGAATTCAAACAAATAAAACACAAAGAACCACATGACTGGACTCAGTTCCAAGTGATGGTCGTTAAGACACAACAATTACCATTGTGAAAAATATAAATAAATAATAAAGGATATCCAAATATCCAAATTAAGGCAAATGAGATGCATTTATAGTAATAATAATAATAATAATAATAATAATAATAATAATAATAATAATAATAATAATAATAATAATATACATTATTTTATATAGAGTGGAAGAAATCTCTGCAACACTTTCCATGAAGATTATTAAACCTATTTCTAGACATTTATACTAATTTCCTAAGACTAGTTTTAAGCAAAATCATCTGCCAAAAGAATAAGAAATATTGAATCTTGAAATAAGTAAACATACCTACAAACAGGCTGAATAAATAAATATCATAAAAAATATAATATCTAAAAAATATAATAGAAAAATAAATAATAATCACATAATAAGAGAGATTAGATACACATGCCCCTATTCGAGATATTATTTTCTGCAGTGTAGCTTGACTTACTTATCATTTTTCAGCTATAATTCATTATAAACAATATGCATAACGTCGTAGGAACACTGTATAACGTGATATGAATGTGTTCATAGTTCATTATAAATGTGACCTTCGTAGAAACGGTTACCAAAAATCTCTTCACTTTCATTCCAGCGTGTCATGTTTATAGATGTTTACAGATGTTTACAGATGCTCCTCAGTCATGCTCCATGGTTTTCTTCCATTCTGTTGTTCTCGAGAAAGAGACTCCGGTGCTCTTCAGGATGTTTCGGTGGACTCGTTGCAGAGATGTGTTTATTTGGGATAAAGTGGAGTGTACGTATGTGTGTGTGTGTGTGTGTGTGTGTGTGTGTGTGTGTTGTGTTGTGTTGTGTTGTGTTGTGTAACCCTGTTCCTCTTTCAGATCTCCTATTTTCTGCTGTCTGGGATGTTTGGACAGACTGTATTTATAAACACAGTGGCTTGAAGATGGAGGATCTTTTTACATTTTCCTGAGATTTGTGGTGGGACCTCTTACGGCCAAATTTACCTCCCGAGGGCAAAACAACCGCCACACAACTGCTGGAAATGAAATGTAGCAGGTAGGAGAAAAAAGGGAGAAGAGGAAGATTTACAGTATGATACAGCGCAACTAACACTATTAAACGAAACATCTAGCTAATATTTCATGGCACATTTATTACTTACTTTAAGGAATAAATCACTCAGTGTTGTGCTGTAACAGGAAAATGATTGACAATGGGGTGGTGTGATGAAGCAGAGTTACTGTTACACCCTGAAGCTGATTGTTTCCAATAACAACGCATCCTGACGTGTTTTATTCCTATATATATATATCCATTACCTTTTTCCTGTTACATTAAATGTTGTAGAATGTCCACTAACCAAGTTAGTTCCTGTTCTCACTCGTGTTATATCAGCTATAAATACTTGTTCCCTCACCAGCTTTTCTTTATTTTCTCTCTCGTGAACTGCATTGGGGTTTTCATAAGAAAATAAAACATTGCAATTTTTGCTTCAATCATTTTTAATAATTCAACATACCATGTATGTCTCACTTTACTTACAACTTATAAGGCATTATAATTAGGTTATAATATCATGTCTGTCAATAGCCTACACCCATCCTATATAAGTATATACATGAGAGAGATCAGAGGAGAATAACCAGACTGGTCTGATCTGACAGGAAGTCTATAGTACCTCAAATAATCACTCTTTACAACCGTGGTGAGCAGAAAAGCATCTCAGAATGCACAAACCCTGAGGTGGATGGGCTCCAACAGCAGAAGACCACATCAGGCTCCACTCCTGTCAGCCATGAACAAGAATCTGAGGCTATCATGGGCACAGACTCACCCAAACTGGACAGCTGAAGATTAGAAAATAAATCAATCTTCCAATGCCTTATTAAGCTCTAATCCATTCCTTTACTTTTCTTACAGGCAGAGTTCCTCAGGCTACACAATGCCTGCATAAGCCCTTCATGACACTTCATGACCCTTCATCACAGCGACTGCTTTTGTTCATTTCGATGTCAATACACCTTTATAAATGTTTAATCTGGTTTACGTCGGTCGTTAAGACGACCTTATGTCAGGTAGTAAAGTGTCACCTGGATTTATTTTCACATCACTGCAAGCAAAAATCCATTTCACCATGCTTGTGATGCATTTCTGTGAAAATCATTCGTCAAAACTGACAGCAAAATCTAAACCGAACGGGTGTCTGAGGTGTTGGAGGTGTTATGCAACGACCACTCTCTCGCCTTTCTCACGATGGAGAAAAATCTGATTTAAAACCGAATTCTCAGAATTGTTCCACTAATTAAAGTCATGATCTATAAACGGACAAACCCCGAATGTTTGTGGAGATTGCAGTCGGCTTTGAGAGACGTATTTATCCCACACCACTAACAAATTATCATTATTATTATTATTATTATTATTATTATTATTATTATTATTATTATTATTATTATTATTATTATTATTGTTTCCACAACCAAGTTGCAACACTATCTTTTTTTAACAATCACGAATCAATAAAGCCAGCTTGCGCTCATGCTACTTATATTAGCAGTAACAGTCTGCTGCATGCTACAAGACAGCAAAATGAGTAGAGTTATGAACATTGCAGTAGGTTTTGTTTCACAAACAGACATGGGTTTGGGTGCAAATGCAGGTTTTCGTGGCAAAGCGGACAAATGCAAAGGGCAGAGACAACATCGAAGTGAAAAACCCGTGATGAGTTAGGAACAGAGGTTTGAGATGTGTTTATGTAGTGAACCAATGATTTGAAACAGGTGCGTGTGATTAGAAGTCCAGGGCGTGAGAGTGAAGTAACGGCTCATGTGACAGTTCAGGTGACAAACCTTGTAGAGAAGGATTCTGGGAAATAGAGTCTATGTTTGCGCAAATGTGACTGTTCACTATTGTGACAAAGAAATATATGTATGTGGAAAAGTGCATATGTCACAAATCGCACACAGGTTTGGATGGTTTTATGGAAATATGTTTAGCAGACAAGCCAATCATATTCAAGTGTTCAAACAAATGAAAACGAGAAGCACGGCAATTGAACAAACCAGAGATCAAACCAGAAAAACAATCCAATATGTGCAAGGCTTGGGATTGTCACTAGAGCACTGCTAGAAGCGAGACCAAGTTATTTAAATGGAGTGGGGAATATAATACTGTGAAGGTTATGCTGTATTTGATTTAACTCAGAAACTGGAAGTCTTTGTAGCTCGAGCTAGAAAAACATGGACGCCTCGATGAAATGTGTAGTTTGTTAGCAGCTAGCCAGTTAGCTAAAATGAATGTGCAAGAGTTTTTGTTAAACCAGTGAACTGTATGGTCAGGGTTATAGATTTCATCAACCAACATGTCTATGCTGATTGATTTAAAAACAAATCCTACTATAAACTCATTTAAAGTAACAAAGTGATATTTTATTTACTGTTGATGGAGTGAGCGGCCATCTTGACATGAAGTTGTGCTGAACTCAGCGTTGAGGAGACTACAATGAAGGCTGAAAATTTCGAGTTACAAGCTTAATGCTGTGGTCAACTGAAACTCGTAACTCAGAATTTCTGATCTCTGCCTAGGAAAAAAAAACAAAGAAAACGTCTCCTCATTTCAGATAGTCAGGAAGGTCTCTTCAACCCCGATTTCATGAACAATACACAAAGTAGCACCTCTTTCTTACCTTTAAATGAGTTATACTGTATACACTAGTGCTGTGGTACTCGAGACCGGTCTTAAGACCAGAAATCAATGATTTCCATCTTGTCATAAACTGGTGTGAACCTTTACTCAGCCTTGTCTCTGTCTCGAACCTACGAGGTCTTGAAATATTTTTTCGACACTTCCCAAGACCATAGCATCATTTCCATGAACAAGTACTTTGTAATGTTCCTGTTACAGTGCAAAAACCAAATGTCTATTTCTGCATGTGGAGTTACTGTATATAGCACCTATGATGTGACTATGCTTCGAAATACATCGTTTTCTTTGTTCAAACAGACAGCACAAGTACTTGCACAGCTGTATTTGGTCTCAGAAGGTTGCATGAGCCAAAAGAAATTCTAGTATTTAATGCATTTTATTTGCTGTGTGCTTCAATCGAAGAAAAGGTGTAATGAATGTGCTATGACTTGCAATCTGCTATGATTCGCAAATGTGCCGTGCTGCTTCCTGTTTCATTTCTTTAAAAAAAAAATCTTTTGTCTAACTAGCAAACTCTTTGTCATTTCATTTACCTCATGCATGCTCCTTAAACCCCTGCACCATGTGTGCTTTGTGTAACAATGATATAAATCAGGGTTTCGCTACAGCACTTGCTACACATACTCGCGCTCGACTCGGACTCCACTGTCTGTGGTCTTGGTCTTGACTCGGTTTTGGCTAAGGTGGCCTTGAACCCAACACTAGTATATCCAAATATATGCTTTAGACCAATCAACAAACAGACACATTCATTGCTAAGTCTGTAACACTGACTATACTGCCCACTATTTTGTGGAGGTAAATATACAGGTACATCACTCCTCTCAATTAGCTGGCTAGCTTTTTGCTAACAAAAGACTAACATGGAGGTGTCCATGGATTTTTTCCCACCAAAACTGAAGGTCAAAAATTGTGAATTACCAATTCTGACTTCCCAATACTGACTTATTTCAAATCCAACATTAGTATTTGATAATGTAATATAGTATAGTATTGGAAATGGAGTTTGTTCGAGCAGAAAGAGATGTGACAGCTCAATGCATGACATTTTCAGGAAGCCCAAAATTCCTGTTAGTGCCCCTGAGTGCATACAGTTATAATGATTTATGAATATAGGCTATATAGAAGGTATAGAAGGTAAATTTCCTTATAAGAAGGAGCTGTAACCGGTATTATGGTTATACAGTATGTGCTTGTACTGCGATCAGGGAATGATTGCAATCTGAGTAAACATTGCGTTGCAGTTATCAACTTGAATACATGTTGATTTGCTGGCAGCTGTGAACCAAATACACAGCAAACAGCATACACAGCAATTAAAAATGTTCCTTGCATAAAGTGAAAGTCTCTTGAAGTCTGTATCTATGTTCAGTTAAGTAATAAACTACTGGCTGCGGTTATTAGAATCAACCTGCATGGGAAATACCCCTGTGAGGACTTGACAACTAATCTGAGGCCAGTTTTACACGATTTGTGAACACACTAACAGGCGAGGTGAAGCTGATCCGAGATCAGAATTGCTGCACAGGACAGATCTTCACACGTCTCCTCATGTAGCATGAGACTGTAAATTTGTTCAGCTTCCTGTTAGATACTGGGCGAGCACAGGAAGGGAAGTTGCGGCTACTACTTCTGAACATGTGACTGACGCTTCATGAGTTAAACAGAAAACAAACTCAGAAAATGTGGTGAACAATGTATTATTTTATTTGAAATATAAGAAGAGGAGTCTTCTGGTTTCATACATCTTATCATTTTTATTTAAAAAAAAAAAAAATCTCATCTAATAAATCTGAAAGTAATCTTAAACCAGTGATAAGAAGTCAAATTGCACAAGAAGGATATAGAGCATAGGTACCAAATTATACTTGGAATGGCCTAACGTATAACAGTATACAAGCTTAGCCTATTAATGTGGCATTTCATAATTAAATATTTAAGCATCCTTTCCTGGATGTCACTGGCTTCCATGCTTTTTTGCATTTTCATTTATTTATTTGTCTTTTTTTTTTATTATAGGGCTACATGATGACTGTATGCAAGCTCCTTCATGAAATAACTGGCATAAACCTACAAAAACGTTAAGGAAGGCTTATTCCAATGAGTGCCACCTGTCGTTAAAAAGGATTCTTTCAAATCTGATGTTGAAATGTGACACAAATTTTTTGCATGATATCGGGTTGTTATTATATTTTTCTTACTGACATGCTGCAGTATCAACTTATTTCCATTTTTTCTTTCCATTTTCTTTTAGTGACATCATTTGTTTGGCCTTATTTGCAAGGCCAGTTTTGTCTCCCAGCCACAGATGGCTGAGAATTGCTAGTTTAACTCAGTTTATGTTGACCTAATTGCCCATTTTATTCATTATATGTTGCTGTTCAATTCATCTTTATAGTGTAACTGGTGGCCTGCTGTCTGGATGTGGACACACCAAAGCATTTCAGCAGATCGAGCCAAGCACTCATAGCAAAATCAATTAATATATGGAGGGAAAAAATGCCCATAATTCATGGCCCCTGTAGCAGATCCTCTGTGGTAGCCATTTATATGCAAATTTTTTCTGCAAATTATTTAGCTGAAGATAGGTCATTGAGAAGAGTATTTTTTACCGTGTCTGGTTTCATTAATAAGTGACTTACTGACATGTCAATAATGCAATGTCAACTTATTTTAATATTCATTTATATGGTAACAGTTTCTCTGAAGGCCATATGCATAATGGCTTTTGATTACATTCATAACATTATAATGCATTCATAAGGCAGTCCATGCGTTATTATAATTATTTCTTTAAACGCACTGTAGTTCGTGTCAGTGTTTAGACGTGACCTTCATAGAAAGGTTTTTTTTTTTTTTAAGAGTTTGAACTGCATCAAGATGTACCGCTAAACACTCCGTCAACTAAAAATATCCATTTCTCTCAGGCTTGCCAGATTGTGTTTCACAAATAGGGCTTTCTTTAATCCTATTGGTAAGGAGACACATAAGCTCATGTTGATAGATCTAACTTATTTTCCGTGTGTAGTTGGCCGGTCTGGATTGGAAAAGGTTTGACTGTTAATCCAATCTGGCGACTCCAATTTCACTTTTACAAGGTTGTCATTTTTTTAACCAGAGGTGTGGCCTGCTCTCCCATCAATAAACCCAAGCACTGACACCAATCACGATATCTTCTTACTCTATTTTTCTTATCTAATCTAATCTCCTTTTTCTATATCTAATCTAAGCAGATCAGCCATTTTCATCGTGTGAGCTCACCCAATACAACTGAGCGAGTGGCCACTATTCATTTTGCTCTTTTGCACGAGCTCTGAATGCCGTGATGCTGGACTGCCTACAATAAAAACATCATCAGTGCGTGAACAAGACTCGTTTAACAAGCCAGGCTCTTGTTAACTTTTCTATACTCCCTCTGCTCAGGAGCTGTCTCACGAACTCTAGTGCACTTTGCACTGTTTTACAGCCTTTGGCCGAAAAGAAGAAGGCTCTTTGTTCTAAATAGAATTGAACTGAATTCGTCTTTTCCTCCAGATTATGTATATATTGGCTTTCCCCAAAAAATGTGAAAGATTAAATACTACTGGACAGAGAAGTATGCCTTTGTTCTCCCTGTGTCAAGTTCAGAGAGGGTATCTGTTCAGACTCCATAGTAACACGAAGCGCCAGTGCAAAACAAAACACAGCCACTTGAAATTAATGTCTTATTTATAGCCACTGATTGCTCACTAAAGGTTAAGCATTAAAAGGTAACTGTTGTCACCCTTCAGCCACATTAGCTGCTTATCCTGATCTTTGTGAACAGTATAGTTCGGATACAGTTTGGATATATACCTGCACACACATTCCTAATAATCTTCCATGATTCCCTTCTCCTCAGCCCGTGCTGTTCTCGCCACGCCACGGCACGCCACTCCACTCCACTCCACGCGACACACGCCACGCCACGCCACGCCACGCCACGCCACTCGCTGTTACATAACTAGATAAAGAACTCATTCAGCACCAATACATGCCTGATTATTCCTGCGCACTTTATACTCCCTTTATATAACAATAGCCTGAGCAGAACAAGAAGGTCCAAAGTCTGAACATTAACTCCTCAAAAGTGGCATTAATCATACCAGACTTTAAACCTTGTGTGTCCGTGTGTGTGTGTGTGTGTGTGTGTGTGTCCGCATGTCTGAGGATAATTCTTTTATAGTTACTGATCGACTCTTTAAGATGCCAAAAGATTTTGGACTGGACCACTATTGGCACAAGGTTTAAGCAAAAGGGCATGTTTTACATTTGTGAGATTTAAAAAAAATAAAAAAATGACAGGTTGCCCGAACTCCTACCCAAAGGTACAGTCTGCTGACAAACCCATTTGAGCAATGGAGGAAAAAAAC
>CM074940.1:2921904-2928701 GCA_037576815.1 Pangasius larnaudii
ACTTCATAATAACGTATAGGACAGAGCTAATATCTACAGCACTCCTGTGATTATTTCATTCATCATGAACCAGATATGATTCATTACACCTGCATTAATCACGTAATAATAATAAAAACAGTATGATTTATGAATAGAGGCCAGAGCTGGACTCGCAAGGCCTTGTGCTTGCCTGTTTATCTTTGTAAAGTTGGTTTTGAAACTCATTTGAAATTCAAAATACTGATCCACCTGTTAAGTGTTTTGTCCACGCCTCAAAATCTGTGCCTCCAAAAATGACAATATTTTCATAGTAGGCTAGAGAGAGAGAGCTACTGAATGCTAGTGCTGGGGGCGGAGCTTTCTGAATTGACAGACAAGTAGAAAGTACTGATAATCCTTTTTTTTTCCCCAATACCAACATTTCACTCTTTTCTAAAGATTATTTAGATTATTAATAGTTTTACAGCAGTGACACTGCTAACGTTTAGCTTCTCGCTCGCTCTTTATTGTCTGGCTGTCAGGAGCCAATCAGAACAAGCAATGAAATAGAGGAGGCGGGGCTTAAATAAACTACATTTTTTAAATAAATAAGTCTTATTTCATTTGTAAGGACTTACTAGGCCAAATTTCTTGTATGTAAAAAAAAATAGTGGATAATAAAGCACACTTGTAGGCTTTTATTTTTTTCTTAATTATTTCTTAATTAGAAAGTGCAAGACTTGTTTAGAAATGTTTAGAACAGTATTTTTGTATATGTATCAGTGGAAAATTTTGAGTGGAACATTTGGATTGAACCAGGAAATCGCTGACAGGTCAAACATCTCGCGCTGCAGGTTTTCAGAATAGTTAAAAAAAAAAAAAGTTACGATTTTTTTTTTTTTATATGGCCATCTTCCTGAAAGTCATAGGGTGTCCTAGAGACAGACAACACACTGTAATAATAATCTGAACTCAGTAATCTGAACTCTGCCTGTTATTACACGCTAAATAACAGTTCTTCTGGACGACACACACACAAACACACACAGACAAAGCTTGCATGCCAAGAACAAACCCACATCGCTGTAATGACAGTGATATTTCTTCTGGCCAGAATTGACATTAAGGGAGATGATTGTTGTCTCCATCGTATCGTATACAATCACACACCATCCACACACATGAACTCTCTGAACTGGAGGGAACATGGAGGCTTTATGGGCCTACTGGGAAATGATAACAAATACAAATGTGTGCAAATGTTTGTACACCCCATTTGTGTGTTGGGTTTCACCAATTTTTCTTTATCATCATCATTAACAAAATCTTTCAAATAGTGTTCTTTGGTTTTCCCATTGGTTAAAGGTTCTATGTAGAGCTCTTTATAGGAGGCTAAGGAACCTTTATTATCCAATGAATTCTTAAAGAACCCTTTGAAATCTTCTGAGAGAGTCAGGGAAAACATCTGTTGATTCAATCATTCTGTTGGTTTTGAATATTTTAGAATTTTTTGTCTTGTTTAAAGACACACCATTTCTTGTGGTTCCTCGGTTTTTATAGATAAATTGTAAAACACAGGAAAATATTCTTCTTCTTGATCACCCCAGAAACTCTGTATGTGAAAGACCACCGAAGACACGAATCTGAGGTGCATGAGGTGCAGGTTCTCCGTTACTGAACAGATTAAAATTGGAAAAAACTTCACCAAGTCTTTTTTTCAATCTACAGCTGTCAGGTTTCCATGATCCTGTGCCCACTGCAGCATCAGATTCCTGTTCCTGGCTGACAGGAGTGGAACCTGATGGGGACTTCTGCCATTGTAACTCATCCGCCTCAAGGCTCGACGTGTTCTGAGATACTTTTCTGTTCACCACAGTTGTAAAGAGTGGTTATTTGAGCCAACTTGTACCAGTCTAGCCATTCTCCTCTCTCATCAACAAGCCATTTATCCTCTCAGAATTGCAGCTCACTGGATGTTTTTTTTTTTTTTTTTTTTTTTCCCGCACCATTCTGTAAGTGTGAACTCTAGAGACTGTTCCCTGGAGATCAGCAGTCTATGAAACCACCCTGTCAACCATATTTCTTCCTCATTCTGATGTCTGATGTGAACAATAACTAAAGCTCTTTACCTGCATGACTTTATTCATTGCTGTTGCTGCTACATGATTGGCTGACTGGAACACTGTATGATTGTGCAGGTGTACAGGCGTTCCTAATAATGTGGATGCTCAGTGCACATTATTACAGCTTCAAAAACATCTATGATCATGTTTAATAAATATAGGCTTTCAAAAACGGTGCACTACAGAATTTATGGGCGTATTTAAGTCAGGACTAACGATAATAGCAGCTTACGCAGATGACAAGAGACCCACATACAAGTTTTATTTTCAGGATTGGGTTTTAGTTTTGTCTGTGTGTGAGACTAATTGTGCCTGTGTGTGTGTGTGTGTGTGTGTGTGTGTGTGTGTGTGTGTGTGTGTGTGTGTGTGTGTGTGTGTGTGCATAAAAGTATATACTTATGATCAGTGTGTATACGTAAGTGCTTTATCCAATCCATTAGCACCCACTCAGCCCTGGTATTGTGTGTGTGTGTGTGTGTGTGTGTGTGTTTGTGTGTGTAATTGATTATGGTTTGGGGTTCTGGCGGGAGATACTGTGTTCTGTCTTATTTTCTCTTCAGATTTATAATGGCTTCGAAAAAGAAGACTCGTAAAATTCAACATCTCTCACTGTCAAAGCGGTTTGCCACAGAGAGACTGTAAAAACAAACAAACCCAATAAAAATATGTCGAGCGATCAAGCAGTCTCCATCACTCCTGCTCAATTTCTAGAATTTTCTTAGTTCGCTTATGCTGTAGGTTTATTAGGGATCAGACACTGTGTCATTAACTAACCAGGGTGAGACTCTATTATTAATTAAGCAATAAAACACGACGGGGCATGCTGTTATAGGAAAATAATCAATAACAGGGTGGTGTGATGAAGCAGAGTTACTGTTACCACTCCGAAGTTGATTATTTTCCAATAACAACACATCCTGAAGTCTTTTAGTCCAACAATAATTTGGCCAACGATTACAATTTTTATTTTCTTAAAGAATGAAACATCATACTTTTTATCCATGTAATGTTGTGAAACGCCCACGAAAGAAATTAGTTCCTGTTGTCACTTATGTTACTGAAAAATCGCCCTCCGTTCTGCAGAGTTTTGTGTTGAAACATTGTGCCTGTTACAAAGCACTGACACTGGAGACTCCTTAAACAAAATGACAAATAAACTTCTCCTCGCATAGAAAACTTCACTACAGCAACAATTTTTTTTGCTAACAAAAACAAAACAAAACACATTTTCATCCATTAATGGGGCCCATCCACCAAGTCCCTGTGTAAGTTGTTACTACAGAAACGATAATGCATTAATATTAAATGAGCAAAGTGTAAACTGAATGAATGTAATATTCACTCCTACCACGGCGTTAATTATTTTCTGTTACTGAGCATAACAGCTGATATCGATTTATTACTGTCCTCTACATGTTAGGTGTGACCGCCAAACTTTTTCGACTCGTGAGGAATAACGGGATTTGCTTGTAAAATATACAGCAGTTGGAGAAAATCGCTCACTGCTGTATACACGTATTTTAAATCCTAATTTATTTATTTAGATATTTGAGCTCCAATTCTTTTAAAGAATGATTTTAACGTCTAAGTTCATCCCTGTGGTTAAATGATTCTTCATTAAACTTGAGCAGTCTTGTGTGTGTGTGTGTGTGTGTGTGTGTGAGTGTGTGTGTGTGTGTGAGTGTGAGTGTGAGTGTGAGTAGTATAAATGAGTGTGAAATGGTTAGTGAAGATCTAGAGGCCTGGGCCACTCACTCAGCATGATGAATGGACTTACAAGTACTATTTATTTTTCCTGCATCTCTATATGATTTATCTGGTCATATGTGTGTGGGCGTGTGTGTGTGTGTGTGTGTGTGTGTGTGTGTGTGTGTGTGTGTGGTTAGCTCTGTGTGCATTCAGGCCTGGTTGGAATTAAATCAAATGTATCTGTCATCATCCATATGTGTTTCTATGTATTGAGCGTGTGTGTGTGTGTGTGTTGCTGAGCTAGCTTCATAAAGACATTTATGTTCTCAACATTTCTCTAATGACTTACAGCACTGTAAGGGGCTAAACGTGCGTGTTTGTGTGTGTGTGTGTGTGTGTGTGTGTGTGTGTGTGTGTGGATGAGTGTGTGTGAATGCTAACCTCCAAAAATGCTGCACTTGGGCCAAAACAAAGCAGCAATAATCGGCCTGAGCCTCAAAACTCCCACAACACAGTTCTCAAGGCTTTGAGCGAGCCTGACATTGACCTGGTACATACACACACACACACCCACACACACACACACACACACACACACACACACACACAGACCAAGGCCTGTAGTCCAGTCACTTCACTAATGAGACCAGTAATTGCAGATAAGACCTACAGTAATGATTAGAAAAAGAGAACGAGTTGAGTTTGAACGTCCAAAGAAAAGAAACTGTAGACTTTCAGTAATTACTGAATCCAGCATGGCTGCCATGCTTAAACTCAGGACTCAGCACCTCCTGCTCTTCTCCTCTTCTCCCACTCACGACACTCTTTTCTGAAGAATCTACTTAAAAAAACACACACACACACACACACACAGACACACAGACACACAAAAGCGCAAGATCCCAGTCCTGCGTTGTGAATCAGCACCGTGTTTATAGTCGACACTCACCAGAGGAACTGGAACAGATTTCCCACTTGTCATGTTCGAAACGTGAGGTGGACTTTCCCACGATCAAATTCTATCTCTCTCCCTTGTTGCTTGTTGTTCTCTGGCTCCTCTCATTTTTTTTCTCCCTCCGTCTCCATTCCTTCGTTTCATCTTTCACGTCGGCCGACTCCTGCCAAGAATCACTTTCCTTACCGTGTCGCAGGACGGAGTGGAAGGTTTTTACAGCTCAAAAACTCGGTGCTGGTGTCAGACACATCATGCCGGGTGATCTTTATCTCGGAGCGCTGATACGTTGTATATACAGCACGCACACTCTTATAAACATGCGGAAATGCCGGAATTTTCCGGAATCTTCATTGTTAGAGAAAACTTCCTTCCTTACTTCGCATTGAAGACACAAAGGTTTAACGTTGTCTAAAATCCTGAGCATCAGCAACATCATTACTTCCCTCATTTTACCCAGCTTTAAACACATAGGAGTGATCGACTCCACAATTATTGGTACCCTTCATTTAAATAAATGAGCTATATGATTATAGAGAAATCTATAAATTAATACCACCCCTTGGAATGAGTCTGTAAGCATACTCTTTAAGCATGCTCCAAAGTTTTCATTCGTTCATTCTGGTCAGGGTCACGGGGGATCAGGATCCTGGGTGCACACCCTGGAAGAGACCCACTTATTCACACCAAGGGGCAATTTTACATCACCAATCCACCTGCCAGTATGTTTCCGGAGGTCAGAGGAAACTGGAGCAAACCCACACAGGCACAAGGAGCACATGGGAAACTCTGGACGGACAATAGCCCAAGCTCAGGGCTGAACCGGGAATTCTGGAGCTGTAAGGCAACAAAGCGATCCACATTTTTCTCAAATCAGGGTCAAATGCAACAATACAGTTTGATTTGTGGTCGACTGGGTGGTTTTGTATACATGCTGTAGTTAGCTTTGTGTGGATTTTGCATTTTTGGTATCAGTCAAACCACGGCAATAAATGGCTCCTAGTTTGAACACAGAGTTGTAGCTTAGCATAGGACAGATTTACCTGGACTTATAATCACATAACTGGTTCTAATCACAGTAGCAGTTCATGGGGCATTTTCACTGCAACAGGAAGTTCTGAAATCATGAACACAAGGGCTGTAGTGCATAAAATGGCCCAAATGACTTACAGTGGAGAGACCAGATGAATATGGCTCCCTGTATATCGATGCCTTATTTCAGAGAAAATAGTTTCATTTCACTTCCACCTCAGAAAAACGAGGAAGGAGGATGATTAAGAAGAGACGATGCGAAGGGAGTGGTGATGATCATTGAAACGGCATCTCACATGGAGATGATGTGGCGTTTTCTCGCAAGCTCCCACTCAGCCTGTGTGACCGCAAACCTTCAGAGCTCGCAACCTCCAGAAACACTTTACTCTAAAGCAGAAGTTGGTATTAGTGCCAGGTTTTAGTAAATCACACTACAGATGAGAAATTTTTCTATTATTTGAAAAATTGTTTTTCAGCTTTAACTCGAAACGTCTCAACGTGCGTATTTGTTAAAGAGATCATTCAAACCAAATGCGCTGTTTCACTCATTTTGAAAGCTAAAACCAGACATTCAGACATTTTATTTCATTTTTAACAGGTCTGCACGTTTTTACGTCCACAAACCTTAAATCACGGCCTCACTTGGCAATTTGTTATCACAAATATGGAAAATCTAATGCTGATTGGCCGCTCGGTGCATTTTAGTACACGTTTATATGTAAATAAATCTCATTTTCTATGTCTAACACACACTGAAGTGTGTGTTTTATCATGTTTATGGGCCAACAGTGTGTTTTTATCTCTCTATCAGTGTGCTGAATGTCACACTCCAGTTACACACTGACACCTGAGAAACAAAAAAGCCTTTCTCTGGAACTCTCGTCTGCCTTTTCTTATGTTTTCTTCCTCTTTTCTTTTTCATTTTTTTTTTTTTTTGCCTGTCAGTCACCTCTTCGTACACATAAACACACACAAACACACACACACACACACACACACACACACACACACACACACACACACACACACACACACACACA
>CM074940.1:2932977-2947013 GCA_037576815.1 Pangasius larnaudii
AAAAGTTAACCTAGATGAAGTTAGCACAAAGCCAAAGGAACTGTTACTAAAAGCAAATGTGTCTTTCACATCCAACGTCAATTCCCCTTCAGTCAATTGACTTTTCCTTTAAATAAACTTTATTTGACCTCTGTTTGTCAGACAATGTGGGTTTCAGAGGTCAAAATTATATTGCTCTTTCTGAAAAGTAAAAATACATAAACATATTTTATGTAATTTAACATGGTTTTGAGTTTCTACAGTCCAGCTAACAATTTCACGATAGCAAAATGCTTTCTGAATGTTTTCAGAATTAGTGATTTATAAACAGTGATGTTCTGATTAGTGTGTGTGTGTGTGTGTGTGTGTGTGTGTGTGTGTGTGTGTGAGACAGTACCAAGTCACAATTGCTTGTTATTACTATTTTAACCTGTACCAGCTGTGATGGCAGGATGAGTGGTTGTGGTTTGAAGCTGTGGCCTGAATTCTAGCACACACACACACACACACACACACACACACACACACACACACAAATACACATGATATACACAATATAGACCAAAAGTATGGAAGCAAAGGTTGCATGAGATCTACATAAGCCCTTCATGACAACTGACATCAACATTCACAAAATAATATAAACTACATAAACATTTATAAAAGTTTATTCCAAGGTGCCAGCTGTCATGAAAACTTCTTTGTCGCTGTTCACACTAAGTTGACACAATGCCTCCCATAGATATTTGTTGACATAAGGTTGGTTTGTGTCATGACACTTTCTGGACTGACAAATATCATGACAAACCTTCCATGTTTTCCACTTAACCTCGCTTGTCAAGCTGTGTCACATTATAACCATTATAACACAAATACCCTCAACTACAAAGTCAGTTCTGAAGTCATTCTAGAAAGTATCGTGTTATACCACTTTGTAAACAAATGTCATGTCTACAAATATCTATTTCACCAGGTTTTATGTTACCTTGCCATCAAAAGTGATAAAAGCTGATGTCTTTATAATTGAAGGGTTGAATCGATTGAATTGTCATGAAGGGTTTATGGAGGCATCACTTATATATAGTCGGAGATCCATACCAGCAACGTCCCTTCTGAAATGATATGTCCAATTAAAAAAGTGGACATTATGATTAAATAGAATAGAATTATCAGTAGTTATTACATATATATATATATATATATATATATATATAGAGAGAGAGAGAGAGAGAGAGAGAGAGAGAGAGAGAGAATGGCTTATGGAGGTGTTATGTAGCCCTATGAGTACTTATAAAAGTTTGGAACCCCATAACAGAAGCATCCCTGCTGAAACTCCATGAGCTGGAGCCTGGAATATGTCCACCTGTCAAGGATATTTTGATGAAATAAAATTGAAGCATCAATTATATGTCATGAATTTCATAGGTATGTAGGTGTCATGTAGCCCTATGAGCATTTATAACAGGTTGAAATGCCAAAGCCATGTTCTGGCTGAAGCTCCATGAAAGGACATCTAGAATATGTCCAGTTGTCACTGAAGCTAAAGAAGGACATTTTGATGAAGTAGAATAGCATTGAGGAAGTAGGTATCATGTAGCCCTATGAGCACTTATAAGTGGTTGAAGTGCCATACCAGCAAATTCCCTGCTGAAATTCCTAACACCTGGAATATATCCAGCTATTATTAATCCTAAAGAAGGACATTTTAATGCCACGGTCGTTTTAATGTCGTGGTCACTAGTTATCATGTAGCCCTACGAACACCGAAAATTCATTATTCATGTTTCTTTTCTTGTAAATTTTTAGACACAATTCTTCACAGCAATTCAAAGGTTGCAAACAACAAACTACACTACAAACCTACAGTACAAATCACTAGCTTTTAAAACGTCCTCCTCTCCAAACACACACAAAAATCTTCCCACATAATTACACTGTCTTTTTATATAAATTTGTATATCTACAAATGACCTTCCCAACCCCTCTGTGTTTCATCTCATTTTGTCTCTAATCTGTGTCCTTCTCTCTCTACGCCTCTGCTCTCTGTAGCAGTCTTACTCATGAATCAACCTCATCCATGAGCCATGAATCACATTTAATCACATATAGGTGTTCTCAGAAATGGACTAATGTCTTCCTCTAACACTCAGAATTTGCCTGGTCTTCAAGCAGAAAATAGCAGAACGAACTCTGTACACACATTAACTTAAAATATTGGGTAAGTGTAGCTTGAAGAGCAGACCATCAAAGAACCCTTGAAGAACTCTCTTTTCTAAGTAATAATAATAATAATAATAGTAAAACTTTATATATACTTACCATCCACTTTAATAGGAACAGCTGTTCACCTGCTCATTTATGCAGTTAACTAATCAGCCAATTATGTGGCAGCAGCACAGTGTATAAAATCACGCAGAAACAGGTCAAGAGCTTCAGTTAGTGTTCACATCAAACATCAGGATGAAGAAAAAGTGTGATCTCTGTGACTTTAACCGTGGCATGGTTGTTGGTGCCATATAGGCTGGTTTGAGTATTTCAGAACCTGCTGATCTCCTGGGATTTTCACTCATAACAGTCTCTAGAGTTTACACAGAGTGGTGTGAAAAACAAAAAAACATCCTGTGAGCAGAGGGTCTGCACACTGAAACACCTTGTTGATGAGAGAGATCAGAGGAGAATAACCAGACTGGTCTAAGCTGACATGAAGGCTATAGTAACTCAAATAATCACTCTTTACAACTGTGGTAAGCAGAAAAGCATCTCAGAATGCACAATACATCAGAATTTGAGGTGGATGGCCCACAACAGCAGAAGACCACATCAGGTTCCATACCTGTCAGCCATGAACAAGAATCTGAGACTATCATGGGCACAGACTCACCCAAACTGGACAGCTAAAGACTGGAAAAAAGTCCAGATGATTTTTTTCTAATCTTCAACTGTCCAGTTTCTGAGGCCCATGATAGCCTCAGATTCTTGTTCTCGGCTGACTCGAGTGGAACCCAATGTGGTCTTCTGCTGTTGTAGCCCATCCAGCTCAAGGTTCGATATTTTGTGCATGCTGAGAAGCTTTTCTGCTCACCATGCCATGGTTAAAGTCAGGAAGCACATTTTTCCCCATTAAATAACTCCATGAATGAGCAGGTGTACAGGGATTCCTATTAATGTGGACAGTGAGTGTAAAACCTAGTAGTAGTAGTAGCAATAATAATAATATGTTTTTAACAGTGTGTTCCAGATATTTTGCTGCATAAAAACCAATGGCTTTTTCACTCACTTTTGCTCTTCAATTACTCCTTTTGATGAAATTTAAGGCATGTGAGCAGTCAACAGGCTATAAATCACTCCAAACTCATTATGTTGCTCATCATTTCACTGCACTGCTGGTGTTCTGAGTTACAGTAAAGAGATAACATTCAACAGGAAGTGGGCGGAGAAATATAACTGGCACCGGCCATTATAGTTGCATCATTTAACATGAATCTATTGATAACCTGACACTCCCAAACCACAGAATGATGAACACTGTGTTCCTGTGCATCTGTATGTGTGTGGCAGCCTGTATGTAAAAACTCTGACATAATCTTTCATACATAGTTCTGAAATTGACAGACATTCCTTATTTGCACATAACAAGCCTCATTGTCGTCTCTTCACTCCACTGATCTCTTCTCACTCCAACATCAACGGCAAAATAATCACTGATTCATTCATTCGCTTCTGTTCTGCCGATTTAATTTCTTATTATTTAAATATTTTAACATTTTAAAACTGTCTTCTGTACAGACTGTGTAAGTGCTCTTCTCTGTTTTGATGATGTAACAGTGCATTAGTTCACTGTGTGAGAAAATCACACGTGGCTAGAAAGGTTTTAGACAAAGGTTTTTGCATTTAGCGCTCAGTGGTTAAGGCTCTGGGTTACAGGTCAGGGTTTGAGCCCCAGCACTGCCAAGCTACCACTGTTGGGCCCTTGAGCAAGGCCCTTAACCCTCTCTGCTCCAGTGGTGCTGTATCATGGCTGACCCTGCGCTCTGACCCCAGCTTCCTAACAAGTTGGGATATGCGAAGAAAAGAATTTCACTGTGCTGTAGTGTATATGTGCCAAATAAAGGCTTCTGCTTTTTACACAACACGGTCGTCGCAGGCAGATGCCAAGGTGAGGTTATTAATTAGCCCAAATAAAACATTTCCATATTTTTTAATATCAAGGTCTATTATGTTAAAGTATATTGGTGGTCAAAACCTTTTTTTTTTTGTTCTTTTTTAGCCACAACAATATCTGACAGGTTTTTCCAGGCCAGGTAGGATTTCAGAGAAACTGTACTTACGTAAAAGTGTGGATACTCTATGAAAATCTTTTAAAAACACATTTAAATGTAGAAGTGTGGAGGTGAAAATCTACTAAAGTGAAAGTCAGAAAGGATCTACATTTAAACATGCTCAAGTATTTGAGAGAAAAATGTAAATACTGATGAAAAGAGCTGACTACACTACAGACAAACCTAGAATGTGGATTGCTGTTTGGGTAATCTTTAATTACACATTAGCATTAAAAACAAAGCTTAACTAGCTAGTTAAGTTAACAAGATAATTTAAATAAACCTAACTAGCTAGCTAATATACAAACTAATTTACAAAACTTAAATAGCTCCCTAATTTAACAATCTAAGTTACACAACTGGCTTGAAGATTCAAGAAGCTAATTTACAAGTCTTAACTAGCTAGAAAATTTGACAAGCTAATTTACAAATCTTAACTGGCTAGCTATTGTAACAAGCTAAGTTACAAATCTCTTACTCTGGCTAGCTAATTTAACAAACTAATTTACAAATCTTAGCTGGCTAGATAATTTAACAAGATAATCTTAAAAATCCTAATTACTTTCAGAGTCTAGTCACTTTCAGAAGCTAATTGACACATTTTAACTAGCTTGCTATTTTAAAAAATGGACTAGCTAGCTAAATTTGACAACTAACATACAAATCCTAATTAGCTAGCTAAATTAACAAGCTAATTTATCAAAAAGCAATATCTTAGATTTAATATCAGGTGCTTTAAATGGTGTTTCACTTGAATGGTGCACAGAGTCTGCCAAATCAGCACCAAGAGAAGCTCCCACCATTGTTTTACATTAAAAAACAAATGTCGAAGAATAATATGTTTGTTTGTATCCATTTACTGCCTCAGATGGTTCATCAGAATTATGGGTTTCAGAAAACTCTTGTGTGCATGTGTGTGCATGTGTGTTTTCGTGCACGCTGCAGCCTGTGTGTCTAACCAGTTAAGTGAGTCAGGATTCCTCTCAAAATGAAATGGCTGCTTTCTAAGAAAGACTAAGACGTGAAAATGAGTGGCACGGCCCAGTCTGAGTAAGCAGTTCACACTCCCAGAGTTCTGCTGTAGTCACAGTGATGTGTTGAGAAGCTGGAAAGCACTGATCATGACTTCTTTGTAGCAGTGGCAGAGAAATTCACAACTATATACGTATTTACCACAACACAAAACCAAATCGGACAATTTAAATAATACGTTTGACCCCAAACACATCAAAGGAATTACAGCACACACAAAAAAACTCATCTGAAGACATGACAAAATACAGGAAATGAAATATAATGAAATATAATATAATGGCATGTGCAAATCTGAAAGTAAATATTTTTCATTTTTAACAAGCTAATTTACAAATCATAACTAGCTAGGTAATGTTACAAGCTAATTTAGAAAAGTTTCACCTCAAACACCTCAAAATTAGTACACAAACACAGAAACAAAATCTGAAAACACGACAATAATTCAGGCGACGACAGCATTAGAGTTTTCTCACACTTTAAGGGTTAAGGGTTCTAGCTGCTCACAAAATATGCTACTTTGAGTCTTTTCTGAAAGTAGATCCCTGTAATATAAAGAATAAAACACGAAATGTTGGCAAACTGCTGTGGTATAAGAGGAATAAAACACTTCATGTTGTGCTGCTACAGGAAAACAATCAACAGTGAGGTGTTGCGATAAAGTGGAGTTATTCTTATCACCCCAAAAGTTGATTATTTTTCTATAACAGCACATCCTGAAGTGTTTTATTCCTCTTATACCACAGGAATTTGCCAGCATTTTCATTCAGAAAAAGCACTGACACTGGAGACTCCTTCCATAAACATTACAGAAAACTTCACCATATAAACGGTTACTGGTATCTTTGTCATGTAACAGAATATTTTCAAAATCCATTTATTATTAGGTTTCGCTCTCAGCAGTGCTGTGGCGTAAGTGCGCTTATCTGAGTGAAGATCTAGATCAGATTTTAGGAAACGCCAGTTCAATAGTAATGCAGCATACATTTCTTTTGTTGTGTTGTCTGATTTTGTTCAGGTGGATATGAGTGCTATCGAGATAAACACAGAGGAAAGCGGATGTAACTACCTGTCCTGACCTGCAGGTATGAAACAATTACTGCAGTTCCACAAACTCGTCTGCTCCTATTACACAAAATATATATATATATATGAAAAATTGCCAGAGGCATATTTAGTCTACCTACTGTCAGTTCTGTTCATATTTACTTTCTGTTTGTTTTTCGGCTAATTATAACATTTTCCTATATAGCTTAACAAAAAAAAAAAAAAGAAAAAAAAAAACTTTAATCATATCAAGTACTAACCAACTACCTTTTTTTTTTTGGTAATTGATCTTTTTTTTTTTTTTTTTTTTTTTTTTTTACAAAAATCAATTCTTATATGTTATCTCAGCAGGAATGTCTATTTATTTATTTATTTATTTTATTTTATTTTATTTTTTTTATTGTAGTGGTTCATGCTGATTGTCCAATAAGATGCCAGGAGACAAGTTGTTCCAGATTTTCTAAAAAATAATCAGAAACAGATGATGTCAGACATGGATGATCCCAGGTGGGCACAGGTGCATGTTGCGAATTGTAATAACCATGCATAACACACACACACACTCACACACACACACACACACACGCGCACACACACACACATACACACATTGACTCAACTGTTTCTTTATCTTCATTAGTCTCATTGGATTTAATCATTTTCTATAGTTGTCTCTCTCTTTCTCTCTGACACACACACACACACACACACACACACACACAGCAGTTCTGCCAGACATTCTGGATCGCAGCAGACAAGCTTAAACACGATTTATCCCCAATCTGAGGTTCAGAGCAGAGCGGCAGAATCGGTGCTAGCCCTCCATGACCAGTGTTTTGGGTAAAACACTGGAGTAAAACATGCCAAAATGAGCTCATCTTCAATGTGTCGGAGATACACACACTCCAGCATAGAAGAATCGACACTCTTTGTGAGCAGACAGACAAGTTGGCCTGGCTTACAGCGTCTAGACTACTGAATTACCCTGAGTGGGATTAGCTTTGTGTAGCTTTGTGTACACTATCCCCAATTATGTGCTTCATCACGCTGCTATAGATAGCTGTGTCTAAGTGATGATGTGCTGTGGGTTTGTGGGTTTGCATGCACTTTGGTGCTTACAGCTTGAATCGTACAGAAATGAGCAAGACGTGTATGTAAAATATCAGAAAAACAAATATTTTGTAGAAAACATTTTTATAACGAGCAGTAATTCTACGATCGGCTAAGTTAGTTAAATTGATGAATCTTTGTCTTTGCAATGTGTTTTTCAATAAAAATAGATATTTACAGCATCAGTGTTCATGCAATATTTGTATTTAATTATGTAAATTACTGCTTTAGACATTTAAGAATTTCTGGTTCCACCAAATATGCATAGAGAATACATTAGTTTAGTCTCATAAGCCACTTCTAACATTTGCTAGAGAGTCTGGTACATTTGGTAATAAATGTAGCCAAGACTCACGTACTTTCATAGAAAAGTGCCAATGTGACTGGCATAACAAATGATCGAACCTTTCCTGTAGGCCATCAGCAAACGACTGAGACTCTGCAATAACTTCAATACGCTGGATTCCGTGAACATCTTGTTCTGAAAAGTTGATTGTGTTTATATAAAAGTTAATTTTTTCTTCCCTGGAAAGATAGAGGCCAGTCAGATTGCAACCTTCAAGATGTTGCAAGATGTTGCACATCAAGTTAGTGACTCTAGCCCTAGATGTAAATGAAACCTATTTTCAGCTATACCACAGCACTATTGAATTTTTTCTTTTTTTATTCTGATTGGTCGGACAGTGTTGATTCATTTTCTATAACAGCAGCTCTGACAGCAGAGGAGCTGCGAATCACAAGTTTATATGAACTTGTGTGTTATCTGTGACATTTTCTGTGAAGAGACGTTTATTTAACATTTATGGACAAAGCTAAAGTAACCGTAACTTTAAGTTTTACTTCACTGGAAAGTCTTCAGGACAGATGAGTTTATAGATTCTTGCTGTATTTTTTTTTTGTTTTATTAACAATAAGACAGAGAAAAAGTGGAGGGACTGTTTATAGCTTATTTAAATGGTACCAGGAACTTGCTTCCTAGAAATTCAATTACAGTGAATGTAGTTATAAATGTAACAGGAAAAAAATGATCTGTTGTTTATTAGTTAATAAAGCTGTTAGTGTTGGCAAATATCTGTGGTATAAGAGGAATAAAACACGTTGGGATGTGCTGTTATTGGAAAATAAAGAAGTTACAGATACCACCCTGTAGTTAGTTATTTTCCTACAATAGCACATCCTGAAGGGTTTCATTCCTTCTCACTGCATTTCTAAGCTGTGTCTCCTGGTTACAAATCACTTGGATGAATGAGCTCATTGTGTGCCAGGGGATGGTGCACTTCCTATCCACCTTGCACCTGTTGGTGGAAGGGAACTGGCATTTACACTTGGCTCCAGATTACGATCACTGGCAGTATACAATCTTTCCATTTAGGCATCATGAAGCCCCAGTTACATCACAGCACCTAATAGCCATACCAGTGTTACACTGATACACACACCTGGATGACATCACTGTCCATTCTGGGAGCTGAGCCACACACCTGGTGCACCTCTAGGAGCTCTTTTACATATATAATTGTAATTTGTGAACAATGTGAAGGTAAGGAAACCTCTAATTATTTACACCAGCCACAAATCCCTGAGCACAACCGTACCTCACCACTTCCTTCTCAGGTTCACCCAGCGTATTATGCGTAAATACGCCCTCAGGGGGTAAACCTGCGTGCTAGACCTGGTAGAACTCTCTCTAAACCCGGTTTTAGACTGTACGATTTTCAGCAGCCTTTTAATATATATTACTTGTCACTCTGTATGAGATGACCCCAATAACATTCTACAACAGACTGTGTGACAACGTGTGTCCTCCACTGTAGATTATATGACGAAGATCCCGGTACGATGACTGGGTTCTGTATACGTCATCAATCAGCATGATCCGGAAATCAGCTCGTGCATAAATATAAAAGTGAAGTGAAATGTAGCCAAGTATGGTGACCCATACTCAGGATTTAACCCATACAAGTGAACACACCCGGAGCAGTGAGCAGCCTTTTTTGCTGCGGCGCCTGGGGAGCAGTTGGGGGTTCGGTGCCTTGCTCAAGGGTCTCACCTCAGTTGTGGTATTGAAGAGAGCGCTGGTCATTCACTCCCCCCACCTACAATCCCTGCCAGCCTGAGACTCGAACCCATGACCTTCAGGTTCACCTTTGGGTTACAAGTCCGACTCCTTAACCATTAGGCCACGACTGCCCCCCCCCCCCCATAATAAACATTCTGTCCCGTGAGTTGCCATCATCCTATGTTGTCCTCCTGTTGGTGGCTTTTAGATGAGTGTCCTAGTACCTGACATTTTAATCAAGACTTTCTGACACTTTTAGGACTTTGTTGTTGGCCATCTTAGATCTCAGTGGCACTAAATCAACCATCAGATTGTGTGCTCTGACAACCAAAGAATTCTTTTATAATCTGTGAGTTTTGTCAGGCTGAAAATCACAGGTTAAATTGCGACAATGATATTAGAGTGTATATATATATATATATACACACACACACACACACACACACACACACACACACACATACCAGAAAGAGTATAATTCAGAAACTTATAGTTGCTTTACTTGTAGTTATTTTGTAAGTTTCACGTATTATTAACATCCAGGACATCAATAGCCCACCAGAAATGACAAGCCCGCCTCTGAACTTCTCGTACTTCTGGTCTCTCTGGTTCTGCGTCCTACTTTCGGTCTGCAGGAGACCGAACTGTCAGCAACATTCTCATAATGCACAGATTGGTCTATTTGTCTTCCCCCATTGTTAAAAATGAGATCAGTGCAATTTGAGGTTTGGATGATGAGGTCATCACTTATGGGGCTTTTTGCTGAAAGCAGTGAAATGAACTCACTCATATCTCCTGCAAAGTTCATATGAAAAAAATGTGTTGACTTTCATTTCCACGAGAGGTTAAATGTTCATAAGCTACATAAACGGTTCTAAAGACAGCCAGAGGCTGCTTTTGTGATTTGACGTGAAGTTTGGGTAACACCTGAGCAAAGTGACAGACATTTCTTGATATTAGGTTGTGTTATGATGCTTGCTACGCTGATTAATGATATATTAGAATGTCATGACAGCTCATTCAGGGTGTGAGTGTCTGTTTACTTCTGGTAAGTCAGATTTATATGAAGATAACAAACAAATTTAGAATGAGAAAAGTCTGTCACTGTCATTACGGTAAGATTTCATAAAAATCTTACAAACAGCTAACCTTTAATTGAGCCTACTTTATAAATAAAATTGACATAAAAATTGTACAAATAAAATTTACATCAGTCATTACAGCTTCATGGTACTATCACAAGTATTTCTAAAAAAAAAAAAAAAAAAAAGAAGCAGGATAATGAAACTCACTTTCCATAAGGGAAAAAGAGAAAATATTCATAACACTGTCCTTACAATGTCATGGAATTGCCGTAAGTATTAATAAAACCTTATAAGCAAGATTATGAAATTCTCTTTCTTTGTTCTCCTAAGACTATCTTTCTGTAATACATCCGTTAATTCAGTTAATATCTATTCATGTTCGGTGTTTATTTTATTCATTATTATTTTTCCTTTATTTTTTTGTTATTGTTTGTAGATATATCTTTTATATTAATTTGCTTTGGCAACATTGTTAAAACAGTCATGCCAATAAAGCACACTTTGAACTTGAACTTGAGAGAGAGAGAGAGAGAGAGAGACAGAGAGAGAGAGAGAGAGAGAGAGAGAGAGAGAGTATTCCTAATTATCATTACAGTGTCATGGAATTGTCATACTGTAAGCATCAATAAAATCTTGCTGTAAGCAGTGACACTGGAATAACTTTAGTTAAAGAGAAAGTTACACAACTCTGTCATAACTCATAATCACAGTGCCATGGCCTAAGTGTTTCTAAAAATCTTATCAGCAGAAATGTGAAACTCTTGGTCCTTAAGGAAGAGAGAAAATATTCAACTCACTACAGTAAGTCATCACTACAGTGTCATGTCATTGCCATGAGCGTTAATAACATCTTATAAGCTGTGGAATTGAAATTGTTACATAAAAGGCAGAAAATCAGCATACCTCTGCCACTACAGTGTGATGATGTAAGTATTCACACAGACTTTATAAGCAGACATATGAAACTATGATGTATATTGATTATTCATGTAACTGTGTTGTGCGTGTCATAACAGCTTTACGTCAACAAAAATGTCACGTAATTCAGGTTTTTACGTCAACTTGACATCAGAGTTGACACACGCATTCTTTATGCCAGGAACAGCGTGTAAGATTAAGCCTTTATAAGTGTTTATGTAGGTTTATGTCAGTTGGCATGTTGATGCTACGTAGCCCGATGAATACTGATGAAAAAAAGCATGGAAGGATATTAGCGATGGATTATTTCTTCTTAAACACTGTACATCTCTCTTTCTGTGTCTTTTTCTTTGCTACGTTTGAACAGTGTATGAAGGTTGTATGAAGTGTGTATGAAATGTGCATGAATGTGTTAGTCAGGGGAACAAAAGCTTCATGTAGAAGACAGCGCAGGAGATTGGGGTTAGCTGCATGAGGGTGTACGTGCGATAGCGAAAGACAAAGCAGAGCAGGATGCGCATGTGTGTATATGTGTGTGTGTGTGTATACATGTAAAACCAGGTGTGTTAAGCTTCCGCTGTTGCGCTCCTGTTATTTAACAACTCGGTGTGTGATCTGGATTGAGATAAGACTGCAGCGCTCAGTAACAGACGCTTGGTCACTCGCTCGCACTCTTACCGAGTGAGATAGGTGCTCAGCGACCACAGACCCCGGACTCAAGCCCCGCCCCCCCTGACCACAGGAAGTGTGGGGACTGATAAACAGCCGGCACTTCCTCTTTCTGCCTGCTTCAACTAGCAAACCAGCAGCTTCCTCACGGAACACAATTACATAATCCTCACCTCAACTCTTGCTCTCTCTCACACACAAAAACACACACAGGCAACACACATATGTGACAATTACAAACATACAGCACACATCTGTACTATTTTTTAGATGTTTATACTGTAAGATACACCAGCTATCATTTCAAATGCACCCACAAACTGCAGAAACAGAAATGAACAAAATGTGCACAAGAGGACAGACGCTGTGTACGCACATTAACACTTTTACACTTTAATACTATAACACAACGTTAATTCATACTTCATGAACATTTATCATCTTTAGCCTTGTGGACACAAAAGTATTTTTCCCAGGGTCAACTCTCACATTATATAAAACCGCAAACATGGTTAACATCCGCATCTGGTATGAGTTTGCTCATTTTTATATGAGTTGGTGACTCATTTGCATGCTGATCCGTTTTGCCATTATGATACAATGTCGATACAAAAGCCGTCTTAACGGATACACAAACACACATCTTTAACATGCACAAATGCACAAATGCATTTCGCACATAAATGCATGATGGTTGTTATGTATAAATATTGTGTCAGTCACCACATCAAACAGCAAAAGAACAAATACACACTCATCATACACGGCACACAAAGACCACAAGACTGGCGCTTGCGTACACTTTCTTGTAAAGATACATTTTAAGCAGATACATTTTTGGCTGAACGTTTGACAATAAAATCCATGAAAAGTCTGTGAAACCTATTTGCAAAAATCTATTTAGCTTTTCACAACTGAAAAAAAGTTACAGAGTTAATATAAAATTATTATTTTTCAGCTGAGAAAAAAAAAAAAGTTGATGCAATTTTTTAACTTTGCTCTAAAGTTAATTTTATTCAGTATAGACATTAATAAACACATTTATTAATTTATTTATGGCTTATTAATAGTTGATTTTACAGTTTGTTAACGCAGTAAATAATGTTCGTTCAGCGTACCTTATTGTAATGTGTTACTGAGTTGCTCATATCCTCTGTCATTTCAAAATTCTTGGGGTTTAAAAAAAAAGATTATGCAACACAAATGAAACCAGTTGAATTGAACATCTGCTGATAGCCTAATTTATAAATAATATGTTTGTGCTGGTTAATTGGCAAAATTCATAAATGTGACAGTGTGTTGATATTACATAACAGAAAAAAAAAACTTGAACAAGGTTGAAACAAGGTTTTCTTTGTTTTTTCTTTGTTATTTATTTATTCCACAAGCTTTTTGAATCTCATATATTATGTTACTAACCTAACATTATTTACTGTTACACAACATTAATAAACCACAAACTAAACCAGAAATAAAGAACAAGTAATAAAGAAAATAATAAATGTCATCATTCATGTCTAATTAATTAAACAAACATGCAGTGACTAATGTTTCTTTAAACCATTAATAAAAGAGAGATCCTTGTAAATGAGCATAAAGTAAATTACAGTGTGTTACTAAATGAGTGTGTGTAAATGCTGAAACACAATTCAGGCACTGTCATGTCTTTTGCTGTACAACTAGTACAAACATATTAATTACAGTATTTTGGGATTTTGACTCGTGGATGAAGTGGAACAACATTATACGGGTGTTCATTTTTGGACTTATTTGGGCTTATTTGGCTAGATAGATAGATGGATGGATGGATGGATGGAT
>CM074940.1:2950552-2967157 GCA_037576815.1 Pangasius larnaudii
ATAATAATAATAATTATTATTATTATTATTATTATTATTATTATTATTATTATTATTATTATTATTATTATTATTATAAATTCCTGGACTCTCTCAGTACAGATTTATTTTACTTGCAAGCTATTTAAAAAAAATAAATAAATTTAGCCACCCACAGAAGCCATTTTTATTTAATTGTTTTATAAAATGTTATAAATTTCTCATTAGCTTCCATTAGAAATTTGATAATGGTGGGTTGTGATGTCCACCATTGTAATAATTATAAAAAATAAATAATAGTAATACCCCTAAATCACAGCCCCCTTGGCTACGCTTCACGGAGCCCACTTTGAGAACCATAGATTTAAAATAATGTGACTCCCTGGTAGGTAGGACGCAAAACCTCAACACAGAAAGTGACATACTTTTGTAGCTCCGATTTTAGTTCCAGGAATGATTTTTCTTTCTCAGGTCAGGTTCTCTCTCACTCACTGCAGCACACAGCGCATAGTAATAGGCTTTCATTTTCATCTGCACACAGGTGTAGACACTCACTCATTACCTGATTGTCCTCCGTTACTCCTCCCCTGCTTCCCAGCTGTTGCTCAACCACACCCATACTGTCACAAACATTGTTCTTTCACTATAATTCTGTATGTTTACATGCTCTAGGTGGTTTGCTTTATCATACAACAGTTATCAACTAACCCATACTTTCTCTGAGATAAATAAAGCCAACTCATGCAGCATCACAGGCAGCTGAACACACTCAGAGGAGACATTAACTACTGTCTTCCATATACACGAGCTTCACAGACACGCATGATTGGCAAGAGTTCCTCTGATCAACAAGGAAAGAGTAACGTCAACCTTTCTGTTAGATTCAGATTTTAATCCAGTCTTATTTTGAAGTATTATTTTTGATGTATTATTCTTTAATAACCATTCATTTCTCTACTGTCTAAGACAAATCAACATCTAACATTGAATTTCCCAGCCTGCAACTTCACGGTAATATGATTCTTTCTGTACGCAGTATAACCACCTGCCTGTAGCCGAACAGTCGGAGTATTGCAAATAAACCAAATCTTACAGAAAGTGGCAAAATGTTTCTGACATTTATTGCAAGTTTCCTGGGGAATCTCCATAGCAAAACATCTGTGATTTAACACTTTCCACACAAAAAACAGATCCGGTTTTGCTCTGGTGGACTCCTTTTCTGGATTGCTTTTCTGTTACGCCACTTTGGAGGATATTACATTGGTGACAAACGAATACAAATTAATATCAGTCTATAAAGTTTACAAATTATGCAGTTATACAGTATTTTGCAATGTACTATACAACTGCACAATAATGACCAATAAGTCAGGGTGCATTGCTTAGCAAGTGAACACAACATTGGTTCATTTGGGACTGAAGTTATTAATTCATATGAATTCAATTAATTATGAATTACTTTATGTGTCTTTTAAATGAGGTGGTCTTGAAATCAGCAGAAACCAGCGTTGTATTCCTTATGTACAGCTCAGTTTCTTTTCAGGTATTTTTCACTATTTTATTCACTTAGCACTACATATTTTCACTTCAGTGAAATTTTAATGAGTCTTATTTGATTAATAAGTGCTGCCATCATGCAAACTAAAGAAAAATTAATTGCAAAGCACAGTAGCAAAGAACATAGTGCCCTGCAATGAACTAGCGCTACAGCCCTGGTGTATTTCCTGGCTTGCGTCCCAAGTTTTCTGGGAAAATCTAACATTTTTGCATCATTTAACTTGATTTCACACCTTTTCTTTGATTCTTTCCATCTTTTCCTCTCTCCTCACACACACACACACACACTGACACATGCACACATGAACATGAAACTTGCTGTTAAGTAAAAGTATTTCGCAGGACATAAAACTGATCTTCATTCATTTTTCTTGAGAGAGAGGAAGACACAGACAGACTGAATGTGTTTTTTCCGCTTTATTTGACTGTGTTTTAAACAACGTGGCAATGTGATAAACAGATTGAGCTTCTGATGTGATGAGACTGGAAGAGTTGGACTGGGTCCATCGTGTCTACTATTCTCCTCCTCCTCTCTCTCATACTCCTTCTGTGTCATTGTCTGTGTGTGTGTGTGTGTGTGTGTGTGTGTGTGTGTGTGTAGGGGGGGGGGGGTGTTGGGAGGGGGGGCTTTATTGGCTTGAATGTTGCAAATCCCATCGTTTCCAAAACATAAACAAAACAAGGAAATTATAAAGGCCACAAAGGTAACCACCTTTTTTTTTGCCGATATTCCTACTTGTTTCTCTTTGTACTCTATATATAAGGTGGGGTTTTTTTTGTAGAGAAAAAGAGCTGCCTGATATTTCTTTTATGCTGATATGGAAAAGAGAAGCTAGGTCAACATCCTAACCCAACCTCACTGGGTTAAAACAATCCATTCTGGGTTATTCCATCACCGGGTTTACAAACTGACCCAAAATTTTAGCAAAGCAATTTTTGCGTACTTGTGCAATCACAAATTTCTGCTAATTTTTGAGGATTCATAACTTATTATCCAAATTAATTCAATTTCAGATACATGTTATAAAACTGGGAAGGTTCAAGGGGGTGAATACTTATGCCAGCCACAGTATCTACATATATATGTCTACATATTTCAAACTCTGGCACCCAAATATTTGAAGCTTTCTGGTGAGGGCCAGCACAATCTCTGTTCTTTTTCTCCCAGTGGTTGTTTTAAAGAAAGAAAGAAAGAAAGAAAGAAAGAAAGAAGTCTGAGCCATTTCTCTTCTTATAAACATGTCTCATTTTACTGGAAGAATCTTATCAATAAACAAGTGTGGGAAAAAAGCGTGTAGAGCAGTATCCTATCAGATTGTCATGGAGGTGGATTTGGCAAGTCTGTACTCTTTTTGTTGTTCTTGGATTAAAAAAAAAGCATAACATAGTGATTAGGGAGTAAGTCACAGATGCTATCACAGGCATTTTGAGGAATGGGTTGAAAAAGTAGGCGATATGCAGGATGCATAAAGAACACACACATGCACATAGACACACATCGGGAACTTATTTATGATTATTGTATGCAGGCAGGTCACTGGTTGTTTCGAATCTCACACAGTTTACAAAAGCTGGTAGTAATTGCAGTAGAACTTGAAACGCAGGTAAAATGAATACCTAAAGCACATTCGTGCATTTTTTTATTCCAGGCTTTTCAGTTCTCACAGTCTATGAACACTGCCAGACACACGTGATCATGTCAGAGGAAACCAGCTACAGTAAGACATGATGAAATTAAAAGAGTACATTTAGTACCTTTACGATGACATTTTGCAATGTGCCATACAATCATGTAGGAATTCCCATAGGTCAGGATGTATTGCTTAGTATGATGTGCATGAGTGGCTTTCTCATCAAAGGGGTCCCCCCAGAAAAGAGGTACTGTATGATGTCACGTGGACGTGGAAGTTCTGGAACGGGAACGCCCTGGTGCATGTTTTGAATCGGGTGTGCTAGAATTTGATGTTGCACTACTACGTTATTGCTCAATCACAATAAAGTTACTCTTCAGTAAGAGAAAAAGGAAGTTCACGCAGTGGCATGTGGGCATGATAATGAACACTGCTGTTCTTCAAAACTGTCAATACTTCTCGTCTCTGGCCATATCTCTGGAAAGTTCTATCTCAACAGATAGAATGCAATTCCAGTTTCCTGAAGTTCAGTCAGCACCTATTGCTTTTGAACATAGCTACAAATGATTTAAAGGATTTAGTACAGTCAATACATAACCTAACAATTAAATCTATGAGGGGGAAAAACATAGGAGGAACCATGCAATGTACTCAGCAGGGGAAGCATGTCCTTCTCTGGCCAGCACTGAGAACTGTGTTATATTCTAGATTAAATAATCTAATGCTAATGCTTAGCAATAAAGATGACAGTATACTAGTTGTTATTGTCATCATTATACTATAAGTAAAGAAAGGTCATAGTCTGCAGTCAATCAGGTTAGAGAGGGCAGGAGTTTGTTGGCCTCACAGTGGCAGAGCAAGATACTTGTTGGCTGCAGAATGGCAGGAGTAGGGCCTGTTGACATCAGAGTGGCACAGCAAGAAACTTGCTGGCCTCAGGATGGCAGAACAAGGCACTTGTTGGCCTCAGAATTGCAGAGGTTGGGCTTTTTTTGGCCTCAGGATAACAGAACAAGAAAAGTGTTGGCCTCAGAATGGCAGAACAAGTTGCTTATTGGCATCAGAATGCCTGAGGTAGGTCCTGTTGGCCTCATGTTTTCAGAAGAAGGAGTTTGTTAGCCTCAGGGTGTCAGGAGTAGGAGATTGTTGGCCTCAGAGTGGCAGAACAAGGAGCTTGTCTGCCTCGAGATAGCAAGATTAGGAGCATATTGGCCTCAGGTTAGCAGACCAAAGAGTTTGTCAGCCTCAGGAAGGCAAAGCTATACGCATGTTGGCCTCAAGATGGAAGAACAAGGAGCTTGTTGGCCTCAAGATGAAGAAACATGGAGCTTGTTAAACCCAGGTTTGCAAAACAAGGAGATTGTTGGCCTCAAGTTTGCAAGAATAGGAGCTTGTTGGCCTCAGCATGGCAGAACTCTGAGCTTGTTGGCCTTAGGATTGCAGAACAAGGCGTTTCTTGGTCTCGGGACAGCAGAAGAAGGAATGTATTGGCCTTAGGATGGCAGAAGTAAGGACTTGTGGAAATCAGGATGTCAGGAGTAAGGGCCTATGGACCTCAGGATGAGACAACTAGGAGTTTATGGCCCTCTGGATGGCTTTATGGCTTTATGGCTCATGATGGACGTATAGTCTTTCAGGCTTCAGGATAGCAGAAGGAGGAGCTTGTAGGCCTCAGAATGCCACAACAAGAAGCTTTTGGGCCTCAGCATTGTAAAACAAGGTGTTTGTTGCCTCAAGCTTGCAGAAGTAGGAGTTTATGGGGCTCTGGAAGTCAGGAGTAGGACTTGTGGGCTACTAGGATGTCTGGTTTATCTGGTTTGAGTAACAGAAATTTAGTGGCCATTGATTGTTTTTAATATCTTGTCCAGCATTTATCTAGCAATTATATATGAAGATGTCTCATCAACAGAGCAGTAAAAGATAATGCCATGCTTCTTAATAATATCTCCTGATAGCAGTATGTACAACAAAATCTGGCCATAATGTTACTCTATAATTTATTTGTTTCAAGGCCCGAGAACAGGTATGTGTGTGTTTGTACACTATCAGAGTCACTACAGTGCTTTACCACAAAACCCCCTCAGTGTGAGAGGAAATTGGTTTGTGTGTGTGTGTCTGTGTGTTTTGTTGAGGTAATCTGACTGTCCCAGATGCCATCCACCTGCGGTCAGCATGGCTTCTCTCTGTTTCTCTCTCTCGCGCACACACACACACACACACACACACACATACAGACGCAACCCCACGCACAATTTCCCGACAGCCTTACCCTCCTCTTCCTTTCTTCTGGTAAATTTCCCCTTTTCATGGCCCTGTCAGTCAATTTTGACAGGGCTCTCGATCAGGACAGCGGAAGGACGACTCGTTTCGGAAACTTCTTATCGGTTACACACACACACACACACACACATAGACCACTGACATCACCGAGCCACTAGTACTCTGTGTCCTGAGGGAAACTGATTTCATGCTGACTTTCGAAAAAGGTGAATTTTTTTGTGAAAAGAGGAAGACGACACCTATGTAGAGAGTTGACTGTGACTATTGTTTTTTTATTATTATATAGTTATTTAGCTATTACTTATTTAGCTAAACAACCTTATAACCTTATACAATACAACAGTGGAGGGTTTGATGAATGCAGTGCAATTATGAAATAGCTTGCATTATGCCATATTTCGGGTCAGTATTGATATCCTGTGAGGTTTACAGCATCTGTGGTGAATTGTGCTGCACTGGACCCTTACAAAATGTAAGAAATGAACAAAGCTAAACAGAGATAAAAAAAAAAAAAAAGATCTACATTATCTAACAGTACTTTTCCTAAATCCATGTTTATACATTTTGTCTTGCTGATTTTGGTTACTCTTCTTGACACTACCGTGTGTACCAAAGAGGGACATATAAGTGAACATAGGAATAGTGCAGATTACATACACACAATGCCTTAATAATGTCTCTGGCTGCTGAACAGTGGAGACAGAGTTCTCTGTGTAAATGTCATGATTTACTCTCATCTGTCACTTTAATAGGTGAACACCTGTACACCTGCTCATTCGTGCATTTATCCAATTATCAGCCAATCATATGCAAGCAGTATATGCATAAAATCATGCAGATACTGGTCAAGAACGTCAGTTAATGTTCACATCAAATATCAGAATGTCAGTATCTTTGACCATGGCATGGTTATTGATGCCAGTTTGAGTATTTGAGAAACTTTTGACCTCCTGGGATTTTCACACACAACAGTCTCTAGAGTTTAGTCATACAGAATGGTGCTGAAAACAAAGAACATCCAGTGAGCAGCATTTCTGCAAGTGGAGGCGGATTGTTGTTAAGAGAGGTCAGAGGAGAATGGACAGACTGGTTCAAGATGGCAGGGAGGCTATGGCAACTTAAATAACCACTCTTTACCACCAAGGTGAGCAGAAAAACATCTCAGAAGATACAGCTTGTTGAATGTTGAGGTGGATGGACTATAATAGCAGAAGACTAGATCGGGTTCCTCTATAGTCAGACAAGAACAGGAATCTGGGGCTACAGTGGACACAGGATCACAGAAACTCACCAGCTGAAGATCGGAAGACCAGGCGATGATGTGCAGTTTCTGACAACTCAAACCAGCTGATAACAGGCCAACAACCATGCAACGGTTAAAGTTACTGAGATCGTTTTTTTCCCCCATTCTGATTTAATTGCTGATATAAATTGCGCTTTGACCCAAACTCCATTCAAGAAGAAACTTGGAAAGAATCTGAGTTAAAGACAACTCATGTGATAATGGAAAGAGGAAAAAAACAAGGAGAGGAGGAGGAAGAGGAGCAGAAGTGAGGAAGAGGTCAGTTGTCCAATATGTGTGACTCAGAGCAGATGCTGGGGCCGTGCCTGCGGTGTGGAGGCCACTGCGCCTCTCCTTGCTTTAAAAAAAAAAAGGGAAGCGAAAAGGGCTGACGGCTACAGCCTTCCTGTTGGGTTTAAATTAGGGCAAGAGAAAGAGAGAACTCCTTCTCTCCCACCCTACCATTCCATCCATCCATACTAATCACGCGGCCCCAACATATTCTAACCACTATCAGCAACTTCTGTTTTTTTGTTTTGTTTTGTTTTGTTTTTTTAATTCAAAGAGTGTCTGCATGTCTTGCTTTTTCCCTCACATTAATGTCAGCATATTTTGGTAGAAACAGTGTTCCTGGTGATTGCTAGAAAGAGTCTAAAGTGCATCTTAAAATTTAAAACTTATTGAAATTTGACGATTCTGGCAACTCAATTTACACAAAGAAATTATATATATATATATATATATATATATATATATATATATATATATAAAATTTGTTTTGCTTGTTTTTTTAAATGCAAATGCAAATTGTGTATATAGATTGTGCAAATAGATTTATACCACATCACAGCTGAATGGTGTTGATTAATTTTCTCTAACAGCAGCTCTGACAGTAGTGGCAGTTGTAGTTTTAGCTTTATATTAATATGCTTGTCATAATACCTTATCATTTCTATACTAGCAACTTATAGAGGGACTTCTAATGCAAACACTCCACAGAAACGGATTTAAAAACCACCTATATTCATTGATATGGTGACGCTTTCTGTCAAGACATTTATCTGGAAGGAGTCTCCAGGGTCAGCGCTTTGTATCGGACAGAGGTAAAGCTGTAACTTTGCATTTTCAGACACGGGAACGTGTTCAGGAGAGAAGAGTTTCTGCATTCTGCTTTTTTTTGGTAACAGTTTCCTTTTTTCTTTCTTATTAATTCCAAGAGAGAAAAATAATCTGTGAGAGAATTATTATCTAGTTGTTTATAGCTGTTTTAATGGAAACGATAATAGGAACTTGATTCGAGGATGTTCAGCAGCATTAAACGTCACTACAAATGAATAAAATGTAAGGTCTATTTTTTTAATGTATAAAAAAAATTGCGTTTGTTGTTAAGTTTCTGTGGTAAAAGGAGAATAAAACACTTCCATGTGCTGATATCGTACGTTATTTAACTTTGTGATTGTAACAGTGACTCCATTTCAAGTCACAGTTGCTGATTAGTCTCCTATAACAGCACACTCCCAGGTGTTTTATTCTTTACATATCTAATAAACAATCAACTTTAGCATGTGAATGTCAAACCTCATTGTTTTGTGTTGTGGAATTTTTTTGTGGTCAAGAAACTTCATATAGAAACAGGAAACTCATATAGAAAAATGTTCAACTCTGGAAGCCTTAAGCTCAAGCACTCTTATAATCCTACTCCATTACTGAATAAGTTGATTAAGCAATGAGGCTATTATTTAAACCACGAATAATCTGATTTGCCTTGGGTATATATTTTAAAGCACATTAAAGGTGAGGATGATGCTAATCAACAATCTAGCAAGCAGCTCTGGCAGGCATGATAAATTCAAAAGAGCAAAAAAGTGTGGTTGGTTTTGTCATATGAATTAAATTGCAAAAAAAAAAAAAAAAAAAAAGATACAATGATTAAAAACTATCCTGCATCCTCAACCCCGAACTTTGTAACTTTTCATCCACACTGAGTTGTGCAAATTGTTAAGAACTTTCAGGTTTAAGACAGCGTAACTTAAATCCAGGCAGAGAAATTCGCATGGATTGTTGCCAGAACCCCAATCAACACATTTTGTAGCTTCCTTAGCTTGTAGTAAATGAAATGATCATCTATTTGGAAATTTTGCCTATAGATTTCCATTTAAATTGAATTAAAAGTGGGTGGATGTTTCCTAATATTAAAAAAACGATCACAGAAAACACAGGACTTGAGAAAACACTTCTTGTCACACATGTATGAGATTTATTTAGCATTCTTGCACACTAGAGCAGTACTAAAAGTCAGTGAAAAAGTTTTTATTGAATTTACAGCACATTTCATTGATCCTCTACTCCCAGTGGGAAGCCCATTGGAAACCATTACAGGTTTCTCTTCATTCGTGGTGGTTTTGTAATGGATTGTAGTGGTTAGTAATGGTATTTAATTTTTTTTTTCAATGGTCCGTAAATGGTTCAAATGGTTTACCACATTTGATCGTTTTCTAATGGAGTGTAAAGGTATAACAAGATGGCGTCTAATGGCGTACTTGTGGCAATAGATTATGGTTTAATAGTGATGTTTTCATCTGTAATAATCCTGCATTTCACTCTGCGAGGACACAATTACGCCCTAATTTATTACACTTATGGCTATATAAGAAGTGCCAAATATTCAATTAATACCTGAAATGAAGAATGTGCTCATTAGAAACTTAGAAAAAAAAACATATTCTGTAACACTTTCTATGAAGGCCATGTGCACTGTATAATAAAATAACATGGTATAATGCATTCATGAAGCATTATACACATTGTTATAATAACCTCTGAAAAGGCATTACTGTTTATAGCAACATTTGGTATATTGCATTTATAAAGTGTTTGTAATAATGAATAATAAGTAGTGTTTATAACACATTATAAACACCAATACCATATCAGAGACACACTGAAATCTGCCTTGATTACTTCAGCAATATTTAATCATCGATAACAATCTATGAGCAGGTTCAGTTCATGTTATAATACATTCATTAAGCATTATACATATTGTTATATCTATTTATAAAAATCCATTACACTATATAGCTTTGTGCATTATGAATTGTCATCATTCTGCATTATAAGTAGTGTTTATAACACTTTATATCACCAAGCCCCATTTTGCATAATGCATTATGAGAAAATGTAATAATGATGCTGTATAATGTGCAATAAGCATTACTTATAATGCATTCTTTTAACAGTATCTAAATGAATTATTAACACAGCTACAAACCGTAATACCGTTTTAAGTAATTATATCAATGTGTGTAATGCCCTACGGATGCATTATAACATGTTATGAATGTAATCATAAGTCATTATACTTATGGCCTTTATAGAAAGTGCTACCACTTTCTATGAACTTTTAGGGTCACACTTTCTATGAAGCCCATACACATAATTACCTATAAATGCATTCATAACATGTTATAATGCATTCATTAGGCATCATACACATTGGTATTATTATTTATGAAAAAGCACTGCAATGTATAGAAATGGTTATAATATATTTATAACAATTGTTAACAATTTACTTATATGAATTATAAGTAGTGTTTATAAAACATTATAACACCAAAGAAATTCAGCCTCAGTTGGCTTAGTGCATTATGTGAAAATGATAATGTTCTAACATCCATATATAATTCTATAATGTCTATATGTTATAATGAAGCATGTTCATTCATAATGCATATTAAAATATCATTTTTTGATTAATAATTATAATGTCTTATGAATGCATTATATAATGACATGAATGCGTTCATTGTTCATTATAAATGTGATCTTCATAAAAAGTGTTAGCAAGACATGCCTCGTAATCCACTACGCAAAGGTGAGCTTTGGCATTTGGTGACATAATGCATTATTAACACTGCTTATAACACTAGCACTTCTTATTGTGTTAGCAGTTCACAATGCATAATAAAGATAGCAATACATTTTCATAAATAATTCTCACAATGTGTATAATGCCTTATGAATGCATTATAGCATGATATGAATGTGTTTTTAGTTCATTACCAAGCTGATTTTCATAGAAAGTGTAACCATAGATTCTAATAGAAACTTTTACAGCAATTCTCATTAGGAACTGAAACCTAATCCAGTAAGTAGAACTTTTTTTTTTACAGCAGGTTTATATTTCTGGCCTAGATTCAGTTTGTGCTGCCTTTAGGTGTGTGTGTGTGTGTGTGTGTGTGTGTGTGTGTGTGTGTGTGTGTGTGTGTGTGTGTGTGTGTGTGTGTGTGTGATCAGTGGCTGTTTTAACGCTTATGATGGTTTTGTAAGAGACAGTGCATCAGCCATATCAGATACAACCTTAAGTTTATGTCTGCTCTGGATTCCTTTGATGTTATTCTTGCGAAGGCGAAAGTTATGTCAGAACCCCGACACAGTCTTTCGAAAGAAGCATGATCAGAGAGTGAAAGTGTGTGTGTGTGTGTGTGTGTGTGTGTGTGTGTGTGTGTGTGTGTGTGTGTGTTGTGTGTTCTTCTGATTTCACTTTTGCTTTCTGTTTTTATGTTAATAAACTACATCATATCTGTGCTGTTGGCACTGAGGGAAAATCCTGAGTGAAAGTACGATTGAGTAAAGCATAGAGGTGGATCTGGGGCTAAAAAACAAACAAGCAAAAAAAAAGGTTTATGCAGATTTCTGCCCATTTTTTTTTTACTACCCAGATTTAAAGGGTAATAAAAATGCCCCTATTTCAGACATATATACACATATTAGCGCTATGTGAGGGCAGTCCTAAATCACATCCAAGTCTCAGTTCAAAATAAACACAACAAACCGCTATAAGAACAAATCCCCACTCCACGTCCAGATCTACGATAGCTATAAACCAGGGAGGATGAAGACTTACATGTGCATCCTCTGAAACACGTAAAGGCAGTACTACCACATCTTATCAGACTGCTGCTCGTGTTATTCTCCCTTTTCCACATACATGAGCTCACAAAAGCCTGTGATTGGCTAGTGTTGCTTTGAAGGTAGAACTCCCAGCTATGGATAGCTGTAGCATCGTCAGGATTCGAACTCGTGATCTCCAGTGTGTGAACAGATGGAAGTGTAAATAAATGGTACAGGATATGTGGACAAGACTATAATACTACTAATAATTTGGGTTTATATTTACAGGGACTAGACATTTCAGCATTTTCTTAACATTTTCTGAACATTATATTTCCACAATTGTAAAAAATCTACTTTAAAAAAAAAACAATATTACTTATTTTTTTTAAGTTTCGACATCTTAGTAAAAGATCGTTTCTGGAGCAAATAGCTGTTGTTCAGAAAAAGAGAGTGGGGAAGTTTTAAGCCAAACACACACAGAACGAAAAAAGCTAGCTGTAGTTTCACAATCAATCAAGTGTACCGAGAAATAAAGCCACCTGCTTTGTGACAGATGCAAAGAAGTACAGACAGACGTAGAAGAAAAGAAATATGTGAAGCTGTGTGTTGAAAAAATGAGAGGTCTTTCCATTTTTGGTGTGTTGCCTTTTTTAGTGCTCTTCTCCCCACAATATAAAATATTTGCATCAAGATTCAAGATTTATATACATATAAGTCTTAGTCACCCTATTATTTTAGTACAAACTTTGTTATAGATTTTTATATATATATATATATGTGTGTGTGTGTGTGTGTGTGTGTGTGTATGTGTGTGTGTGTGTGTGTGTGTAAATATGTATGTATATATACAGTTAGGTCCAGAAATATTTGAACAATGACAAAGTTAGACTTGAAAGTCAACACTTCGATCACATCTTGATTGTTTTATTTCAAATCCATTGTGGTGGTGTATCACAAAATCAATCAAAATCAATCAAAATCACAAAAACTTTGTCATTGTCTAAATACTTCTGGACCTGACTGTGTGTGTGTGTGTGTGTGTATATATATATATATATATATATATACTTATCTGTACTCCATACCCCATAATGACAAAGCAAAAAGTAGATTTGAGCAAATTTATTTAAAAGGAATAAATAAATAAATAAATAACTGAAATATCACACTGCCATAAACATTCAGAACCTTTGCTATGACACTTGAAATTTAGCTCAGGTTTCTGGATCATCTTTGAGATGTTTCTACACTTTGATTGGAGTCCACTTGTGTCAAATTCAATTGACTGGACATGATTTGGAAAGGCACACACCTGTCTATATAAGGTCTAACATCTGAAAATGCATATCAGAGCAAAAACCAAGGCATGAGGTCAAAGGAAGTGCCTGCAGTGCTCAGAGATTGTGTTGAGGCACAGAGGAAGGCTACAAAAAATTTCTGCTGCTTTGATGGTTCCCAAGATCACAGTGGCCTCCATAATTCTTAAATGGAAGAAGTTTGGAACAACCAGGACTCTTCTTAGAGCTGGCCGCCAGGCCAAACTGAGCAACTGGGGGAGAAGGGCCTTGGTAAGAGAGGTGACCAAGAACCCGATGGTCACTCTGGTTGAGCTCCAGAGATCATGTGTGGAGATGGGAGAAACTAGCAGGAAACTAGGCACTGCTGATCACCTGCTCAATATCATTCCAACTGTGAAGCATGGTAGTGGTAGCATCATGCCGTGGAGGTGTTTTTCAGTGGCACGGACTGGGGCCACTGAAGAAAAGCTGAACACAGCAAAATACAGAGATATCCTTAATGAAAACCTGTTCCAGAGAGCTCAGGAACTCAGAGTGGGCCAAAGGTTCACATTCCAACAGGACAGTGACCCTAAGCACACAGCCACACACACACACACACACACACACACACACACACATATATCATAGAACACTTTTTATTATGCCTTGTTTGCTTTTTATGATATTTGGTACAGGGATAGAGAACAGTCTCTCTAGCTAACTACACAGCAATTTTAATGTGTGCCACTCAAGCACTCTAGCGCCATCAACTGAGCAAATTTGGACATACAAGCGTCTGCAACGCAATGCTGTCGAAACTCTATTCTACATTCCACTGATTCTCTGAGTCACTCTAAGGTCAACAGCAATATGAGATACATATCTTAGTTTAGTTAACTGTACATTTTTAATTGTGGTTCATTTTAAATTTTTGGTTCATTTTTGGTATATTTAGTATAGATCTTTCATTGCAACAGCAAAATAATTTAGTGTTTTTATGACAATTGCCTTTATGAACCTGTAATAATGATGAAAGGTCAATAAAACATAATAAACAGATACCATGATCATACTTTCTGCCATGTTGGATTGTCCACCATTTTGAAATTTTTTTATGAACTGAGGCCATATCTTGGCAACCATGTGCCTTATTAACACTAAACTTGTCACATAGGTTTAACAACATGACCCGATGTTAACAAACAAGCGCTGAGTTTATTTGAGATGATTTGCAATGTACATTTGTGGAGGACTACTGAAAATAGGAAGTGAGGCAATAACTCAGCAACAGCTTGATGTTTTGCCTTTGAATTTAGTATAGCTCCTTGTCCTAGGTCCCCATGGCTTCTGGTCTTCTGCCGTCACTAAGGGGTGGAGTTTATAGAAGCGTAACAGCATTATGTAGCTTTGTTGTGGTTAAAGGTTAATCTCCACAGGTCCTTCTGTCCTTTATTTTCCTCAGGGCAGGCCAACACGCTCTCACAACGTTAATGGTTAAGGTTTGGGGGAGGAATCACTGACTCTCGTTTACATCACTCTGAGTTCTGACAGCAGGCTGAAAAACAGGTCTTTGCTCATGTACAGGCTTAAATGTAGAACATCTCATACAACGTTTTTTTTGTAAGCAGAGCCGGAAAGCAATAAATTACAAATCCTTCATCAATGTCATTACGAAAAAAAATTTAAATATGTGAACTTGAGGTTTTTTCCCTATTGATACACTGGGCTCTATAATTAAAATATTTTCATTAAGTCATAACATTTTTTGCAATATGGCTTCAGGCTCAAGAAAATGTAAGCACTGCTCATCATATACCTATACACATATACATAAATAATTCATTTCTTTATCAAAATAGATTTAAAAAATTACCTTATATCTGTTATATTCATTGGCTATTTCAGAAAGAATTTAAAGATTTATGTTCAATAACCAAAATCAGTGACTTAAAGAGTTGTCCTAGTTAACATTTGTGATGTGTGATTCATTTGTATTTTTTCTTTTCCTGCTGTAAATATAAGTTTGTAGTTTTGTACTTTAACTTGAGTAAAGAATTCAAAGTTCAACTTTTAGCAGAATATACTATTTTTACTATCAGTGCATACAGAGTACAATTCTAATATTCTGCATTTTTGATAACTTTCTTTACATGAATTCATTTTGCAGACAATTTTTAACACTACACGGATTTTAAGCATCAAGAATTCTTTATTTATTTTTTTTAAAACTTCTTTATTGAATATGAACAAGACAAACCAGACAAAAGTTTATTCCTTGCTGTTTGTGATTGTTGCATACTGCAGGTGTTTATGGTGAAGTGTGAGGGTTGTCATTCCTATAAGCCTCTCCACCAATGATTTACTCAGAACTGCTGTTCTATAGAAAATGGAAAATATCATTTTTGATCTTTGATCAGAGTCTCTGCTCCTCAGCTTTAAACAGGACAAACGAGGCGCATGGTTCCCTCGAAGAGTGACTCAGATGTACACAGGATGTGACAGGACAGGCTCGAGAGACGCACAAAGAGATAGACAGGGAGAGATAAAAAACAACAGAAAGATGTGGGTGTCATGTTACTCAGAGCTGTTCATCAGGGTTATGTGCGAAGATGGTATTCTGTAGGTGACGGTGCAGAAACATGCACTGGGCTTGGTTTTGTGGTTTTGTCCAAAGGAACCTTTCTGTTGAAATGACATTTCTGGACCTGTGCCAAAAGCCACAAATTAACATCAAATAAATAAAAATTGTTTCTGTAATCGTCTGATATCCTCCCGCCGACAGCTGTTTGATACGGTATGTGTACATGTTAATCAGATCTGCTGTTTTCTTTGCATTTTTGCCATGTAGTCAGGACGTTACGGTGCTAAATTTGTCCATCTTTTTGTTATCTTTACGTTTCTCTCTCACACACTCTCAGACACATACACACACGCATACACACACACACTCACACACACATGCATGTGCTGATTGATTCCCTAAAGTGTTGCCAGTTTACCGACACGGGAAAGGCATCAAGATGGAGTATACGCTTTGCTGCTTCTCAGGAATATGACACACCATGTTCTATTTTGTTTGTTTGTTTTCTTCAATTAAAAGTCTGTTACTCAACCCCACTGAACATCTTTGGGATGAACTGGACCTCCAACTGCACCCCACAGCCACGCTCCAAAATCTAGTGGAAAGCTTTCCCGGAAGAGTGGAGCTTATTAGAACTGCAAAGGGGGAATAAGTCTGGAATGGGATGTTCAACAAGCACATATGAGTGTGATGGTCAGGTGTCCACAAACCTTTGGCCATATAGTGGAATTGAGTAGAACATAAAAGTTCGGCACTTACCTCACGGCTCCTCTCTCCACTTCTCTTTGTGGTAGAAGACTGTGATTGCCTAAAAGCGTCTATTTGTTCCAGGGAATCCAGGATGATTCACGTTTGACCTAATTCGAAAATCTTCCCCCTAGCAAAGCGCAAAACAAAAGAAACAAACATAGATAAACATGTACATTTATTAAATACACCACAGAAAAACAGAATTTGATTTAATGTCACATGTCTATAACTCAAATATACGAATATTCATATTCACATACTGTATACACACACACACACACACACACACACACACACATAAAAATAAATATATATATATAGAGAAAAAAAAATATATAAATATATATTTATATATTTAAAAAATAA
>CM074940.1:2972121-2983477 GCA_037576815.1 Pangasius larnaudii
GCACAAAGCATAATGGGTATCAGTACTTAATGTTTCAGTAATGATGAAGTAAAGATGTACACATGTAGATAACAAAGTGGTTCAAATTTGGATAAGAAATCATTACGCTTTTGTCAGCAACGTAATTCAATATTAGTTACTACATCCTTACACGATAGTCAACATCGTTTATTATAGCGATTAGTACTTATTGAAGAACTGCTACGAGAATGCCTGATTACTTACTGCTAAGTTCATAAGTACTTAAGCAGCTAGTTAAGGAAACATATTCTAGCACGATAACACTTCATTTTAATATAAGGGTTTAACTAAGATCATGTTATTGGCTTAAGAATTAAAGTTAGACACTTGTCTAATTACGCAGGTCACTATGTATTTATCTTTATTCATAATGACCTGCGTAATTACACATCATTTAGGCAAAAGTGAGCAATTATTGCATTATTAGTTTTGATAATGCACAGTAAACGCTTTATTAAAATATCGTTATACACAACATTGAGTAAGAATTAATGCTGCATCCAACTAGAGGAAACACCCCCCACTCCCAATAAATTGGGGACTCGGGATGGTCTCCTCAACAGCAGGTTCGGCAAGTGACTCACAGCATCAGTAGCAAACAAAGTAGCACTTCTTACCTTTAAATGTTTTAAATATTAACTTTAGATCAATCAACATACAGACATATTTGCTTATTAAATCTATAACACTGACTATACAGTCATTAATAGGCATGTGTGCTTTTTTTCCCCCCACTTTGTAGCTCGAAAGCACGGAGGTTGAAAATGAACTCTGACTTCCCACTTGCCAGGTGAATGCAGCACAACGACTTAAATGTCCATGTTAGACCTTTAGGTTCTAGATAGCGTCACATGACTGCACTTAATGGCTCCAAGAGCTAGTAAAGCCTGAATAAGTCACTAATATTTTAATATGCGTGTTATATATTCTATAGTCAAACTAATTAGGGAGTAAAAAGTATTAAAATCTCAATAAACTGCAGTCACTCCACTAATATGGAGAGTTAGGTATAATAAGGTGAGCTTGGGTTCTTATTTTTTATAAGTTTCAATGAAGTGAGTATTGAAAATTTCAACAACAAATCATGCACGTTTTTGACTTTTTTATGTTATGTACATAGTGATAATCATTTTACAACATTATATCCAGTTGACCTTAATTAACACCTTATATGTGTGCCGTAAAATAAAGTGTCCTCTGTAAAGGTGTTTTTTTTTAAATATAAGAATTAAAGAATAATGATAGACAGAGAAAGAAAGGGAGAAGAGAGAAGATGCCGAGGGCACATTTCATCCCTGCTGTGATGGGACTAACAAGGCCAACACTAATATTTTATTTGCAACTTCACTCTCCGTGCCTGCCAGTGCACATCTTGGTCTTAAAGCATACACACACTTTTGCACTCAGGAACATTCCATCTCCTGCTAAAAAACACAACCGTATCCAAACACATGATACACACACTTACACACCTTTCACCTGAGTCTGATTTATAGCTGTCTTGATCTTCGGAGTGAGCCAACACACAAGATTGATGTCGCTTGCCTTGCAAAGACGTGCAGCGTGTTCAGGATTAGATAACCTTATTATCCCAAGTCATGGAATAGAAAAGTGCCATTAGTGCGACGTTGTGTGTGCTTTGGCTGCAGATGATGGGGTTTGAGGATTCCTTTTCAATGGCAACAGCAGCTGCTTTCGTGGGTCGTAACCAGCATGAACATGAGATTTCAGACCTCATCTGATTTCTCCTTTCATGTGAAGATCAGTTTGAGATCGAGTCAGCAAGAGTGAGTGTGTTTAAGCATGTATGACTCCGAGAGAGTGATTGAGTCAGCAAGTGAGCAAGTGCATGATTGTGTGTGTGTGTCTGTGTGTGTGTGTGTGTTTATGTGCGTGCATGTGTTAAACTGCAGGATCTGATTTATGATCCACATACACAGAAATAACCAGGGAGAAGCAGCAAGTGTGTGTGTGTGTGTGTGTGTGTGTGTGTGTGTGTGTGTGTGTGTGTGTGTGTTTGTGTGCGTGCATGTGTTAAACTGCAGGATCTGATTTATAATCCACATACACAGATACAACCACAGAGAAGCAGAGAGAGAGTGTGTGTGTGTGTGTGTGTGTGTGTGTGTGTGTGTGTGTGTGTGTGTGTGTGTGTGTGTGTGAAGAAGGATAGGAATATTTGACAGTTTTGGCTTTCTTGGGACATTTGATTCATCCTCTCAAGGAAAACTGCAGCTTCAATGGAAGGTCCTCATATGGATAGTAAGACAAACTTGTGTGTATGTGTGTGTGTGTGTGTGTGTGTGTGTGTGTGTGTGTGTGTGTGTGTGTGTGTGTGGTGGACATGTTTCTATATCTTGGTCCCTATAAAGATAAGAATATCTCACATTTTTGATCTTGTGGGGACATTTGTCTGGCTGACTTTATTTAAGAAAATCAAACAAGCCAAAACATTTCCTTTTAGTCACTAAGGTTCAGGTTCAATGCAAGTGCAGGTACAATATAACATACTGTATCAGTGTGTGTGTGAAAACAGGAAAAAAAATACACTCATCCTGTCTTTTTATTTCTCTCATTAAAAATTAAATCAAGATCAGTTTTAGGTCCTTTCAAATACATTTACTTTATAGTAGAACACCGCCAACACCATCGTACTCATCATCTCGTAAAACGCTAACTAGCTGAGTCGAGTCTCTGCTGTAACTCAGCGCAACTGCGTTGTGTAACTGTACTGCATTCTGGAACTTGTTTTTAGGAGCTAAAGCCTGAACATTATCCCTTATGTTTGAGATTGTTGAAATTTTTCAACATGTAAAGCACCATTGTAACTGCACTAGCAGAACTAACATCTCACAGGAATAACAAAAATACAGCTCCAACCAACAAACCAACAAAGACATCAGAAATAATTCATTCTAAACGTTTAATGGGTTTCAAGGTAAAGTTTTCTTCAAAGTTACTACCTTTCCTTAGAAGTTACCACCTTCACCAACACTTGAACATTTGCCTTTACTTTTGACTTCATTTGCTTGCAGTCTAAAAAAAAAACCTCATCATTTATAGAAATCTTATGAAAAGAAAATCTTCTAAAGACCAGAACAGGATAGATTAAGTGTATGAGATGTGGTTGTCCCAGTGCTCAGTGTACATGTACTGTACCAGGCGTAAAGCGGGGAGTGTTCGTCGATGTGTGTGGGTGGGACGTTGATGTGAGTAATGCTCTGATGGTTTTGGCACAGTGGACAGATACCGAGCCCCCCGCTGTGAGTTCCCACTCCCACCGCTCTTGGACAAGGCTGCTGCTAGGAAAACAAGATCTGCTGTTTGCAAACGCTTTGCCTTTAAATGTATGTCTTCCCCCCCCCAAAACAGAACATGTTGATGCAAACTAGTAGTACTGGAGGGAAGGATGAGTCACTTGAAGCATGAGAAGCAACTGCAGATCTGATTGGAAAACAACTTGTGTCAGTTTTGGTTCAGCTCTACATCAGATCTTAGTCACGAAAGGGGAGCATGAGATTGATAGCTATTGTCATATTTCATATACATGCAGAAGGAACTGCGAGGAGAGAGAGAGTACTTGATCAACATTGCTTACATGACTTTCTTTTAGATTTTGCCATTTATAAACAAAAACAAGAATCCTTTAAAACAGATGATTCTACTTTCACCCTGGCTATTTTTTTTTTTTCCCTCAATCATCAGCACACATTTTATGGCAAAATCTATCAGAAGCCTATCTTGTGGCTGATTTTTTGCCGTCTGAATTATTTGTTTGTCTGTTTGCTTGTTTGTTTGTTTTTGGTCTCACCAGAGCTTCCAAAGTTTTAAAAAAAAAAATTTGCCAAGTGATATCGCGTGGAAAAACGCAAAAAATCAGAAGCATAGAAACTGAGCTAAAACGAAAATGAATGCTAATTATTAAGATTTTGTCAGTTTGTCTGCTACCTTGATTCCACTTACTGATATGATTGAAATGGGAAACGCTAGCTAGAGTAAGCTAGTTAGAGTAAGAAGTGTGAGGCTAACACAACACAAGACACAAGTTAAGTTGCTAGTTTCTTACTACTAGCTATAGCCTGTTGACTTTAAAGATAATCACCACTCAAGTGGTCGAAACATTAATCGCGTACAGTTCTTTTAAGAACTCACAACCAATGAAGAAACAGTGGAGCAGTGGGCATTTTCCAGGCGCTAAACCGAAATATTTTGGACCCCTGAGTAAGTCATTTCTTAGGACCTGCAATATTCAGAAATGGCCATTTTTTAATGTCTTAACCAATCAGGTCACAGCTTTTGTAGCAAAAGAGAAAGCACAAAATGGAGGACAAAGTGCCAGTGGAAAAATCTTTGTTACTGAGTAAATTTATGATATGTTCAATCAGAGATATTTTAATGTCAGTATTTTTAATGTAACTTGAGACAACAAATGTTCGTTTTTAGGTGTTTATTGGTATCTGATGTCAACAACTACATAGTCTATAGTGTCCTACTGTCTAGAACTCATCTCAGTTTTATGTTTCCCAAGCTAAAGCCCAGGCAAGCTGTCTCCTCACTCACAGTTAGACCAGATGTTAGAAATGAATCATTATTGCCTGCGTGGAGTTTCACATGTTCTCCCCATGTCTGTGTGGGTTTCCTCTGGGTTCTCCTGTTTCCTCCCACCTCCCAAAAAACATGAATGTAGGTGGACTGGCTAAGATTAATTTCCCCTCGGTGTGAATGAGTGAGTGTACACGATGCCCTGCTATGGACTGGTGTCCCATCCATGGCATATTTTCTGACTCATGCCCAGCGTTCCCGGGATGAGCTCTGGATCCACTGCAACCCTGAGCAGGAAGCAGCTTTAACCAGCTCAACTGAAAACTGTGATCATGTGAGCAGAATTTCTGCCTAAAGGAAGTAAAGTAGTGCTGTTTGTGCCATATAGATTAAAGGTACTATGACAACTCTGTAGTGTATTGGATATAATTAGATCTAATAAGCATGATAAAAAAACCTAAACATATTTACTAAAAATTTAAGTCATTTTGCTTGTAGTTTTGTTTTAAACACACACACACACACACACACACACACACTCACACACACACACACACACACACACACACACACACACTTCCCCCTTCCTGTCAAAACAATCCATACCATATTCATCACTTCATTACAAGTCTGACCGGTTCTATGGCTTTAAATGCATGTTCACACACACACACACACACACACACACACACACACATGCAGAGACGATGGGTCGAAGTGCAATCCATGTTCGTCAGAATGTCAGAACATATGAACGTCAGCATTTCTGTCTACAACACACTATTTGTCACAAGCACTCAGTGAAAGTCTCACGATTGCAAATCTACTGAGATTCAAATGAGGCCAATTCTATGAAAAGGTGAAACAAGGATCTCTTTAGTTAACATTAATAAAACATACACTACTACATTAATGCACCAAAAGCAATGTTAACAATGTACCAAGTAAGGAATAAAACACTCCATGTCATGCTGTACAGGGAAATTAATCAACAACAGGGTGGCGTGATCAGGCAGATTTACTGTTACCACCCCAGAGTCGATTATTTTACTACAACTTCTTCTTCTTTTGGCTGCTCCTGTTAGGTTTTATGCCAAATGCCCTTTCTGATGCAACCCTCCCATTTTATCTGGGCCTGAGACCAGCAGTGAGAGTACACTAGCTTGTGCCACCCCAGTAGCTGGGCTCGGTACCTAGCGTGGGGCTCAATCCCACGATCCTGAGATTAGAATGTCCCAAAGCGTAAACTCCTCTGTCCTGATAACTTTGAAAAACTACATAAGATGTAAGATATAAAACGAGATTTACAGGTCACGATATAAATAATTTATATACTTTCATCCCAGTCCAGCATTTTTCCATTTCCAGCAGGTGCTTTTAATCTCGTCCTATTGAATCATAGACCGTTGAGAAGCTTTATTTCCTAAAAATATAAGGTGGAGTCCATGTATACACGTGTACTTAGATGTTGCAATGATTCATGCTGAATATTTCAGTGTTTCCTGGGAATCTACTGGTTTCGGCCCCCCCTTGCAAAGCAGGAACATCCACATCATTTGACACACTGGTCCCTAGGAAAGTAGTCTAAAATAGTTTTGACTTTAAAGCAGCTTGTCCTTTTAATAATTCCATAAAATAACAACAACAATTATTGTGATTCGTGATATAAACAATAATGACATAAACTGTTATGTCATAATTTGATCCTTGAGTGTGTAAAAAAAAAATCAGAGTAAAATCCATTTGTTGAAAAACTATTTTGTGCAGATTCAATGATCAGTCGCCTTATCTGCGTATTTTTAATACATTTTAGAAAGAACGTTTTGATACAAAATATATCGTATTAAACTTAAAAATATATATTTTTTTAAAAATCATGTATTGATGTATAATTTTTACAGGCTAAATTTCATTCAAATATCAGTCATGGAAAAATAAGCCTATTAGAGTGTGGTGACTTGCGTAATATGAAATCCAAAGAAATACTTGCTAATTTTTTTCAAATTATTTTATGTGTCTTGTATGAAGCCACTGAGCGGACATGGTGTATTTTTGCATAGCCACAAATTGTTATGCTGTGACTACGAGACACCAAAGTCAAAGCTACAAACTGTGTAGTGAGAGCTCTGTCATGGGAACCTCAGAATTAATATGTGGCTTTAAGCTCACCGATTCATGTTGTGGGAATGTCAAAATTCATACATGACTTCCAGATAATTATTTGGCAGGAAAAACTCTAGTTACGTTACTTAACATGACGCACGCTGCTGCTTTGACAGAGTGACCGCACCCTCTTTGTGCATCATTCAATGACTGAAGTAAAGTGCAATATTCTAACTCATCTCAATGATTAGCTTCCTGTGACCACAAGCTGATTTCTCACTCCTTTTAAAATAGAATCACTTACCACAAGGTAAGTGCTTCATGCTGTACTAACAAAAAAACATATAAGGAGTAACACATTTCAGGTTGTACAAACCGATTGTTGATGGTTTACTTGTAGCAGCACAGCCCAAAGTGTGTTATTGCTCTTACACCACAGCAACTTGCCACTGATTGCACATTTTTACTTATTAATGAAGGCCACATCAAGCTTTTAACCATTTATAGGAATGTCCAAAAAAAAAAAAAAAAAGTTCGTTCCTGTTATCATGGACGTTATAGCAGCTACAGTCGTTCCCTCACCAGCCTCTCTTTTAATCGCCCTCTTGAAGTTAATAAGACAAACAAACACAGCATCTCATGCAAAAGTTTCTTGTAAAGTTACACATTCCTGACACTGGAGACTCCTTCCGCAAATGTTGCACGAACATCTCTTCACAGAAAACGTCACCAAACCGAAGACCGCTTTTCTTTGTTCCGCACACGCACACAAAAGAAAAATTCTGTTTATCATTGGCGAAGTCCATACAGATGAGCGGTTGCTATAGAAACAATAACGTATTAGAATGAGCGCGTTAATATAAACCTGTCGTTCGTGTTACAGCTGCGAGGACTGTCTGAGCCGTGCTACAGGACACCTCATGATCTGAGAATTCGGCAGCGCTGTGGTATGCACAAACAAAATTCATTTGTGGCGGCGTCTTATCAAAAAAATAACCACCGTCACCTCAGTGGCTCAAAAGTGTAGTGCGTGTAGCGTGTAGTTCGAAAGCTGCACAACCTTTCAGTCACAGAAACAGTGTGACTTTTTCACACTGTGGTCACACACACTGACACACACACACACACACTGAGTGTCATCAGATGAGTGATGTAGACATCAAGTAGGACAAAAATTTCCAACGAAACACTGTATAAACACAGGAATACACAAGAAAGACACTCAGTGACACCAAATCAATCTCTTGCTAACCTGAAAGACTCAGAATTCGAACAAAATAATGATATTTTTCAAGATCTTCCAAATCTTTTCACAGTGCCTCTGGTGTATGTGGTGGTTCAGGTTGAACATGACTCCTTTCAGTCGAATCTGGATAAGAACATGTTCATTACACTACCTCCTTATCACTGTGTAGCGAATTATCTCTGTCTATCTCTCTCTCTCACACACACACACACACACATTTTTTTCTTCTTTACTTCCCCTTCATAGAAAGAGAAACCACTTTAATCACTCAGTATCTATTCCTAATTATACATTAGATATTTTCTGAAATACACACACAGTGAATCATATTCGCATCGTATAACGTGAGACTATAAATATAAGTTACAGATACAAATATCTTATTTATATCTTGCTTATAACTTATAACTTACTCATAACTTTGTTATAAAAAAAAAAAGGGTTTCAGGAGAAGTGAAAGTGAGTCTTCAGAAAAAAAGTGAAAGTGTTTAAGTCTCCTGCCTGGAATTTACTTAAACATTGAAATTAAAATGGATTCATATTTCTCCAGGTTTGATTCACGTGCAGTATCACGTGCACAAAGAGGTTATAACTGCTGTAGTAATGACATTGCGCATCATAGCGAGACCTCCTTATCGCTCAGTCAGCCATTTTAATTCAACCGTTTTCTTTTTCTTTTTTTTTTTCTTTTTTTTTTTAGACGTAATAATATACAGCGATCTCAACTGTCACGGCTGCAGCAAGAGTATCAACAACAGCGTTTCCTCATTTAAACAGGGAACAGGTTCAACACCACAAAACTTCCCGTCTCGTCTCTTCTCTTCTCTTCTCGTTTCCATTTCTTCTCTCTTTGATTTATCTTCCTCTCCTCTCCTCTCATCTAACCTTTTTCCCCCCTCCTCTTGTCTTCGTGCCTTGCCTATTCTTATTTCCATGTCTTCTCTCTCTCTCTCTCTCTCTCTCTCTCTCTCTCTCTCTCTCTCTTCTTATTTATGCTCCTCTCAGCTGTTCTTCTCGCATTTTTCTCTCCTTTCATTCTCCCATTCTTCACCTCATGTTTTTTCTCCAATCCTCTCCATGTTTCTGATCCCATCTCCACTTTTTTTTGTCATGCCTCATCCTCTGATCTTTTGTCATTTCCATGTCTTCTTTCTTTGTTTTGTCTTCTTTCCTATCCTCTCGGCTCTGCTCCTCTTCTGTAGTTCTCTCTCCTTTTCATCACGCTACCCATCTTTTTGCTTCTCTACTCTCATTCTTTCTCCTCTTCTTCTCTTCTTTCTTCTAGATTCTTCTCTGCTCCTCTTCTCCGGTCTTCTTTCTTTCTTCTCTTCTCTTCTCTTCTCTTCTTTTTCCTCATTTACACTCCTCTCTGCTCCACTTCTCTAGTTTTTCTCCTTTTGTTACCACTCTTCTCTTCTTCTCTCCGGTTTTCTCACTCTTCTCTCCAGTCCTTTCGTTTTATCTCACCTTATCTTCGCCTTTTTTTTCCCGTTTTGTCTCATCTTGTCTCATTTCTTCTCATTTCCATGTCTCCTCTCATCTCTTCTGCGTGTGTATCTCTTATCTCCTCTCTTCCTGTGTATTCTGTTTTTCCCTAATCTGCTCTCTTATTTTGTTTCCTTTCCCCTTCTGTTGCCTCGCTGCATCGAATAGCTTCTTTTCTCTTTCATCTCTTTCATCTTGTCCTCTTCTCTTCTCTTCTCTTTCTCTGGCCTAATCTTTTCTCCTCTTGTCTTCTCGTTTCTCATCATTGTTGTCCCCGTTCGTATCCTCTCTGCCTCTCAAAACGCTTCAATTTGTCTCATCGTTTCTCCTTTCGTCACCAGTCCTTTCCTCTGGTCTCTCCTTTGTTTCATCTCTCCCTTCTTTTCCTCTTGCCTCATCTCATCTCCTTCTTTCTTGCCTTCTTTTATCTCCGCTACTCTCTTCATGTCTCATTTCCTCGTCTCTCCATTCCTCTCCTCTTCTTTCTTCTTACCTCAGTTCCTCTTCCTGTTGTCTTCTCTCTATTCATTTTGTTTTAATATTGTATATTAAATGCCTGCAGGTAGGTGACTCTTTCACTCCACAGTGCAATCACAGGTGGAGTTGGGATTAATGCCAACAGACACAACATTCTCAGGCCTAAATGTTAATTAAAGCAAATTCAGCTCCAGACTTCTCAAGAATAATGTTTCATAAACAGCGAGCAGGTTTACCAGCAGGTTGCTTGGCATGTGACACTTTTCCCATTCATGAGCTCTGCACTTTCGGGAAGTTCAGAACCACCTGAGCATGAGCAGCGAGACGAAATCTCAAACGATGACAGGTGTTATTTACAGAGTGTTTTGTAATCCCTCTTCCTTAATGTCATCCACGTAGCGCTTTCTCTGATCACTTTTTTTATGACTTGTTATCCTGTGTCATCCACCTTGTTAGCATGTATAACAATGCCACGTGATAATTCCTTAATATTCCCACGTCTGGTTTATTTTTTAAGGGAACGAGTGGGAGTGAACTGTGCTAAGAGATTTCACTGATGGCTGAGGCGAAGATGAAACGTGAAAGCGATCAATCAATAGCGGTGTTAAGAACTCAAGAGAAACTAGAATATGATTATAACTAGGACATAATAAGTGATCACTTCCAGTGAATTTTATTTCTCATCAGCAGTGTTAAGTTGCCAAGCAGGCGCATCATAAGATGAAGGGAATTGATGTCCTTATGAAAAGAAAACAATATATTATAATGCAATTTTTGGAAAAAAAAAAACATTTTTCATTGTTGGCTAAAGAGAATCTCACACGTGGAGGACTAAATATCTGGATATATGAATATATAAATGATAAATGATAAATGTGATAATTATAATATAATTATAATGTTGTTAATGAACAACACATTTTAACAGTTTCAGGTTAGATTTAGTCTTGTGGAATGTTGGCAAGACAAGTTAGTTCATGTTATCACTTATAGCAACAGCCGTTCCTTCACCTGCATTTCCTTATCTCTCTCTCCCACTCTCTCTCTCTCTCTCTCTCTCACTCTCTCTCTCTCACTCTCTCTCTCACTTTCTCTCTCTCTTAAAAAATGCAGCTTGTCAGATACCTGAGAAACCAAAAAGCATGTGTGTGTGTGTGTGTGTGTGTGCGCTGACAATGTTAAATGAATACATATTTCACCACAATAATGAATAAACATATTTCTTCGTTAAAGTTTTTTTTATACCTGTTGTTCATGTTACAGTCGGAACGACTGTCCAAGCCGTGCTGTTATACAAAGTAACGCACACCTTCTGACCTATCAGATTCAAGGATTCAGCATATAAAATCGTTTTAAATATAAAATCATTTTAAATGCTGGGTTTTTTGTTTTTTTTTGCTTATCTTTATGTACGGAACTGAAAGACAACTGAGGTGCTAGTCCACAAAATCAGGAGAACCTTTTCTTGCAACTCAACTTGCC
>CM074940.1:2983577-3004595 GCA_037576815.1 Pangasius larnaudii
GCTGTGGTCTGAGTTCAACTTCCAGTCAGGGAACCAACCGCAGCCACTGGAGGGTTGTACGAGCCAGTGCACTCTCAGTGCCAGTCCCGAGCCTGGAAATGGGGAGGGTTATGTCAGGAAGAGCATCCCGTGTAAAACTTGTGCCTGAACCAACATGCGGGTGGGTGATCCGCTGTGGCGACCCCGAACGGGAGCAACCGAAAGAGCGAAACAGAATCTACTGTACTGTAGTTGGCGTGGCCAGCATTATTCAACTTCATTTTATTTCTAAACAGCCTGAAGTTTAGACTTTGTGTTACAAATACACAATATTCATCCCTAAGTGTAAAAATGTTTGATGGATTAGCTGTGAGATACATTATCAGCAGCCATTTGGACACGTGAGACAATTCCTGAAACCGACGAAATGCTGTGTCAGGACAAGACGTGTGCTTTTGGCATCTCGCGCTCTCTATTTGCACAAGAAGACTTGCTGACAGAATTATTGCTTTAATAATCAAACTCTCTCAAAACTCAACTTGAGTTGTAATGAGAAGTTGTTCTGCTTAGCCAGCTGGAGGTTTTCCATCTGGGAGCATAGATTAAGAGAGAATAGTGGTATGTTTTCACGTTTATTTCGAACGGAATTAGAGGGCGTTGAGGTTTTTTTAGATCATTGATTTTTATTTAAACAGTTTACAGAATTACATGGACATGACTCAACTGATGTGTTTAATAAAGAGTTACATCACTTTGTTTAACCAATCCAAAATGACCAATTATTCGGTAAATTTAGACATTAAATACCAGTGTTCACACTATTCTTGTATTTTTACACAGTTAAATTGTAATTATGGGGTTTTACGCATTAGTTATAATGCACTAATGAACTTCAGCATTAATACACCATCAGTGACAACATAACTAACACTTGTATTCATCGATTTAAAATAAATAAATAAATAAATAAATAAATAACAAACCAAATAAACACCTGATTTAAAAAAAAAAAGCCATACCATCACTGAGTAAAATAAATCCCACAGTTACGAACACCTTAATGCACACGTTTTCATTTGTTAAGTGGCAAGATTCAGAACCAAGGCTGAAGGTAGTTTTAATATTTACACCTGAATACCAGAGTTCAGTATATTATCTACATTTGAGAACATAGTGTTTAATTTTTGCTAATTTATGTGGATTCTTAGTTATGGATTCCAGGTGGATTTAGTTAACCAAATTTTATTTAAACAAGCTTCAATATGTATTAACTTACTTTGTTACTTAGTTGACACTATTTATTGTGCACTGTAAAAAAAAAAAAAAAATACTGTAGATTTAGCAGTAATTTGCTGGCAAATAACACATAATCTAGTACATTTGCTCATTTGGCTGGATACAACTGAGCGATTGGGGCATTTGAACACACAACTAAATTGACATTCAAAGCCTTATCCATTGAGTCACCATAACTAGTTCTGCTAATGTCCATTGAGTCAATGCAATCTTTTGGTGGAGTTAATTCAGAGCTAGAAGTGGTTGAAGCAGTGTGCGTTAATAGTGCTAGTTGTGGTGGGTCAGTCGTTAAGGCCTTGAGTTTAAGATCATGAGGTTTGTTCAAATCCCAGCACCACCAAAGTGCCATGGATGGGTCCTAGAACAAGCACAAGACCCTTCGGCTCAGTTGTATCCTGCAGTGAGGAAATGTGCTGGATTATGTGTTAGCTTATACTCTGTAAGATATTACAGTACTTTACCGTAAATACGATTTACAGTCGTTAACTGTACATTTTAAATTTTACTGGCATCTCAGGTTGCCAGTAAATTACTGTAAAATCTACAGAAATTATTTACAGTGTGTAGTAATGCTGACATGTTTGGTTTGTTAATCAAGAGAAACTTGATGTAAAGGATTACCAAGTAAGCAATTTCGAGTTTTCAAGCTTTTTCTCAGGTTCATGCAGACAAATTGCTAAATACATTCACGCCTAATTTAGCATAACCAGTCCACCTACTCGCATGTTTCTGGAAGGTCGGAAGTAAACCAGAGAACCCTGAGAAAACCCTCACGAATATGACGAGAAACTGTATGAATTATTTACTTTCTCAAGCATCTTATTATCATCCTTTCACAGCTAGCATTTAACATTTATACAACGGAAATCATTTTTGCAACCCCAGAAGATTTGAAAACAACCACGTGAAATACGAAAATCATTTGCAGAAGTTATACAAACAAGACTGATTCCACATTAATAATTTCCAAACCCTCTGTCCAGCCCTTCTGTGCCATTCGTATAATCCAAATCATAACAGAGAAATGCAGCTTAAGGCTGGAACTGTATCACGAGCTTAATGCAACGTTTGTAGAATTTGTACAACTTTTCATATTTTTGTGTCCAAGAAACTAAAAAAATGCCTCAACAACATTGCTATTCATTCACCTTAAAAATAGCAAGATATATAAATATAATTGGTAACAATTCCTGAAGAACGCAGTTTAAATTAAATCATATTTTTGTAATTGTACGTGGTTACTTATTTTTTTTTTAAAAATAATGACTTATTTTATACACCACGCATAATTGCTTATGCTTAACTCTTGTAGAGATCATGATCTCGAACTCAAGTTCGGCTGTGGTTCAAATCTTTCACTGAGCAAATATCAATAGTCAAAGATGTAATTTCTGTGTGTACAAGTAAAGAGTTCTATATAACTTATAAAGGGTGCCAATAATTCTGGAGTTCTTCACTGGTGTCAATAATTCTTGTGTTTATGAAGGGTGCCAATAATTCTCGGGTAGAAATCAACCAGGCCCTGAACAACTTTAATGTTTTATTTTTTACATACTGGTCAGTGCAGTGTGTGTGTGTGTGTGTGTGTGTGTGTGTGTGTGTGTCACAGGGAGAGGTTCACCCAAGCAGAGAATGACTCGATGATGTCAGCAGGGTATGATCCTGTCATGAGTCTAGCATCAACAGCACTGCGTGTGTGATGTTGACCTTCAAACGCTTGTGTGTGTGTGTGTGTGTGTGTGTGTGAGTGTGTTTCACATTTATTATTTTTCCCAGCCCTCCATATTCCTTTCACAGTTTATCCACCCTCTCTATCTCCCGTGGTGCAAATCAATCACTGCCGTAAATCTGTCTTTTTCTCTTTCTCTATTTTGGAAGTTTGGAATCTCCTGCTAGTTAAGAGCACACTAATGCAAAATTCCGCTTTCTCTCGGACACTTTAGTTTTTTTTTTTTTTTCTTCCTCGATTGTTTGGTTTCCAATTGATGTTTACAACATGAAAGTTTAGAAACTTGAATCCCAGCTGGATTCCCAGAATATAGTAATTCAGACATGGTTTGTAGCATGAACACAACATAATTGAACAATGTCATACTTCTACCAATCCTGGAATATGCAAACACACACACACACACACACACACACACACACCCACAAACACACAAACACAGGCATGCATGCACGACATGGATTTATTTTCTGACGCACTTCATTTATAAGTAAAAGGCACCATCATCAGTCATTATCACTCTCTTAAAAGTAATAAGGCTCAATTTGTCCAAGAAAGGAGGAAAATAAGAATAAGAAAGAAAGAGAGAAAGGGGGTCACAGTGGGTCGTGTGTGTTTAGCGAGTAAGAACCCTTGGCGGAAATGACTTATTGAGCTCTCTGTGGTGTATTGGAGTTAGCCAGAACTCCTAAACTACTCACGCTGAATGAAAAACATATGCAAGAATGGCTGGCTAGTGGCCACTTGTACAAACACACGCACACATGCAGGAGGGAAAGAGAAAGAGTTAGCGGAGATGACCAGAGGGGATTATAACTAACACTCCCAAAAGAGATCATCTAATAATATGTGTATGTATGTGTGTGCGTGCATGCATGCGTGTGCGAGTGTGTGTGTGTGTGTGTGTGTGTGTGAAAGAGAGAGAGAGATTCTTTAGGCACTCAAAGGATACTGTACTTGTCCAGTCTCTATGGACTGAGCTAATCTGAATTACTCAAATCCTTCATGAGCCATCAAACCTGAATTGATTTATCATCTCTGTACAGGACGTCACACTCAACACAGTGACCAACGCTGGGATGAGTACAGATTCCTCACGCCAGAAGGTGCTTACAGTACACCTGACTGCAATAAATTCTTCATCCTCTAGTCTTCTTGTGCCAAGGAATAAATAACACACTCACACACACACAAACACACGCACTCGAGCACACCACCTGGATCAAGATCATCTCTACGTCTTAAGGTGCCAAGCTGTCAGAACACACTTACGGTTTAATCTCAAAAAGAAATCTGAAGTGCCTTTTATTCCTCATCACCTCCATAACAAATCTGCACCGATACGGAATGTTGTCCTTCAGGATCGAGCTGGATTTGTTCGATTCGAGTTCATGCCCGGGTCATGTCATGCCTTTACCTGCTCATGGTAGCCTTCCATTACCTCTCTCCTGGCGCCAATGTCTTCCCGGCATTCCCGCCTTGCACATGGCAGAGCATGGAATTTTTCCAGCACTAGTGCTAAGAACATTAAGAATTGATTGCAAGCTCTGAGAAGGATTTAACAGGCAGTGACATAACCAAGCTTTGTTATTGTGCAGCTGGAAAAAATGGGGACACAACTGTTTGCTGGTAGCTAGCACTTTTCATTCAAGCAGAATGCTACACTCTCAGAGAAGAGGAAAAAGTCCTTAAAACTGTACCGTTGCTTGTCACTGGGGTGGTTCCACCAAGCCTACAACTAGAAAGGTGTGTGTGGAGTGTATATTTCCGATGAAATGACTAGAGAGCCGTGAATTGATTCTGTACGTTGACGTATTTTCCTTTTCAGCGATAAACATAATGAACAATAATGATGGGAAAATATATGCAACAGAAAATCCCACCAAGGTCTTCGGCAGTAAAAGCAGTATAAGAAAACCCTGTAACTATTTTATTTATAATACTGAATTTTAGTATTGAGCTGCACAAATAAGTACTGCATAGCCAGCCTGCAAAACCCCACAATAGTCCAATCAAGAGGATTTACTAGTTTCTCCGTGTCGTCATATGCGGTATCATGAAAGCCAGACGATGCCATCACAAGGGTCAAAGGTAACACCAAAGTCTTTAAGAGTAGTTCTGGTTTCTCTGGAAATCTCTGCGTGAAATCATCAGCTTTATTTATTGTAAGCAAACTTAGTACCCACGTACTTCTGTTTTATTAAAATGTCGAAAAAGGAAGTTTCCTTTTGTACTGTCTTCCATTTTGTGTAGCTGTGTTGCTGAATCTGGCCAAACTCATATAATAATTGTATATAAAAATTGTGTATCATTATTATATCAGTGCTGTAGATATATCTGTGAATGATATTTCTAAATGAGTTGATATAAAGAAAGAATAACAGCAGCCCTGAAACAGAACCTCGTGGCTTGGATTCCCCAGTTCCTCAGGCAACGTAAGCCATGTGCTTGTGTTTTGGTATTTGTTTCATTCTTATCTCCACCGATAATTGGTTATTGGTTTCTTTCTCTAATGTGTGCGCCTGTTCCGTGTTAGCGCATCGATTACTTGTATGTATTGTATACCTGGCTGTTTCTTTATCTCTTTGCAAAGTCTTGTTCATTGTTAGTGTGCGTTTCTTAGCCTTGTTTTCAGAGTTCTTTCTGAGTTTATCCTGCTTTTGACCCTCGAAAACTTGTTCTCTTGTTTTGATTATTATTTTCTCCTTAATGAAACATACACCGAGCACCCACACTTGCGTCATGCCTCACTTACCCGAGCGTGACACCTTGTGGGGCACCCTATCCGTTGTGTAAGTGCGTGTGTGTGTGTGTGTGTGTGTGTGTGTGTGTGTGTGTGTGTGTGTGTGTGTGTGTGTGTGCACGTGTATGTATGAATGGCCTTCGGGAATTTTGATTCAATCTAATCTGGCCCCTTTTAAAAAAAGTCTGGACACCCAAATAGAGCAGCAAACTCAGGACCATAAAATCACAATATGTCATTTTTAATTAGCAAGCTAAAATTCTTCATTAGCAATAAAACTTTTTTTAATTTGGAAATAAACAAACACACACATACACACTTCAAGATTATGGACAATTTTGTGTAGATTCATGAAATAGATTCCTAATTAAGTCCATTTCTACAAAATGTGGAAAGTTATAGTATTTATATATATATATATGAGTTGCTGATGTGTTATTGATCTACTAAACTGACGTTTTTGTTTGTTGGATTTTTTATTGTCCGACCCACTTGACATGATATTGAGAAATTGTAATACGGCACATTATTTAAAATGATTTTGACACGCCTGCTTTACACTCTCAATTAACAGTAACAAACTGGTAACGGTCTGTCAAAAACGATCTAAACGGACTATCAAAAAGATTTAACCCAGACTCTATGTGCTAAGTTAGACTACAAACTAACAATGTTTTAAAGGCTGTCTATCAAAATATCATTTCGACTGCTTATGCATGATATTCAAAGAAAAAAGTTAATAAGAATGACAATAAGCACTTTTACTTCACTTTTATTCCACAGCCACACTGGCGCTACTGCTCTTATCAGTACAAATTTCTGGCTCGTGTTGTTAGAAGGCATCATTTCTCATATGCCTCTACTGATCTGCCCTAACTTGTCCTTACCTCTGCGTACAAATTGCAAATAAACCCGATCCTTTGAAGAATCCCAGTGTATTGTATATGGGTCTGTTTGTGCCAACAAACACCTTTGAGCGTCAAGGTTGCTAGCAATTACAGAAAAACATTATCATGCTGTGAGAGGCTATTGAGTTCTAGGGAACTATATACTTTAAATTTCCTGACAAACAACCTCCACTGAATTTACAAAAAAACAACAGCGTTAAACATATAAACTCACCCATGATCATTATATCCAAACTAGCTTAATTTAATTTATTTATTTATTTAATTCTTAATTGGATTTTTTTTAGTCGGTTGTGACGTTTGGGTTGTCTCTGAGTTCATTACCTCCTGATGTCCCGTAAACGGCACCCTGACTTTTGCAGAACTTTAAAACCACAAACATCAATAAGTAAGTGGCCGTTTACAGCCCAACAAGTTTCAAAATCACCTAACGCCACAGTTTCAAAACGTGGAGGCAGTTGTAATTGCCGGTGTTGCAAAAAACAAAACAAAAAAAAAAAAAATCACAAATCAGTTACTCGCTCTTCAAGCCGTCTTTTAAATGTCAGTGTTTACACGATCAGTAAATATATACAATTTCACATTAAGTTCCTTTATAATGAACTGTTGTTTTCTGTTGCATGTGTTGTAACAGTAGGAAATATGACTTTAATAATGACTTTAATAAAAAAAAACTTTTTTTTTTGGTGGGGTAGCGTATAATAAGGAAAACAAAAAATAATATATAATAAGTTTAAGGAGAATATCACCGTTGTGCTCACTTCGGTAATCCTAACAGGTGAATCATTGCTAATAGTCAATTTGAACATTTAAACTTGAGGAAACTTTGCAAACTTTCCACACACTGTACGGCTCTGAGTTACCTGCACGCCAGACCTACAAAACCAAACACGTTCCCAGAATCGTGTTTATATTGCATTACAAATATATGTATTATATACTATACGTAATACCTTATAATGCCTAGCAGTAGAGGCTGTATAAATGCATGCATAACATTATAAAGCATGAGTGTAGGACTTCATAATTTCAGGTTACATATTCCATTATAAAATCTGTTCATAAGAACACTGCAGTCAGTAATGTTCAAAGTTGTGTTTATAATACATTATAGACACATTTGTAATGTTATATACCGTGTAAATATCTCACAATGCCTAGCAGTTGAGGCTGTATAAATGCATGCATAACATTATAAAGCATGAGTGTCCAACTTCATTTCATTTCAGATTTCAGTGTACATAGTCCCTTATTATTCTCTTTAAAAGAACATTGCAATCATTAATCCTAATGTTGTAACTATTATGCATTATAGTTACATTTATAACATGATATATGCACAAATATTTATTATTTAATTTTGTAATTAGGCAAAATGAATGAGTGCATGACTTCATATGTTCTGGTGAAGAAGTCCAATATAATATCTGTTCATACTATAAGAACATTACAGTCACATTTTGAATGGTGTATAAACTATCGAAGCAAATTTCATAGCCTCCATAATGCATTATAATGTATAGCATTAAAGCCTGTTAATAATTACAGTTGCAGTTAAATGTTGCATTTATAATGCATCATAGATCCGTCTTTAACTTTCTATTGCATCATACATACAGGTAGTATAAGACTTTATAGATGATAATAAGTTACAGTAACTTGCATAAGAGAAAAAAGCATTATTATGACTTCATAAAAGTTACATGGCCTGTTATTATATCAGTTCATAAGAATATTTTCAGTCACTAATGTTAATTATATTATAATGCATTAATTATTTATAATGCATTATAAGGGCAACATTTATATACATGTTATGCAGTATACATTATGAATCGGAATGCATAGCATAAGACTTTATAAACGCTAATAAGTGGTTTTAGTAACATGCATAACACTAACAAAGCCTGATTTCATATTTTAGACACTAATTTTGTAATGCATTATAACTCTGGCTGCAGCATCATATCTGCATCACATGTTATAATGCCTTATAACATACACATTTGAGTTTGCATTTGTTGTTAAGTCTTTATATCATAACTGCACATTGTAGCCTTTGAGTATTATTTAAACATAGTTAAAATCTTAGCTCAGTGCATAATACCTTACGAAGCTTTATGGATGCTCTATACAGGTTTGAAGTGAACTGGGAAAATCACAACAAGCTTAGACTTTGTGTATTCATTTGTACTGTAGATCGTTTAATTTGAAAATGGAAACATTACCCTGGATGTGATTAAAAATGAAAATGTAGAGTAGCGTCAGTGACACATGAATCTTTTGAACTTAAACATACAGTAAACTCTTTTTCTGTCTTATAGATTAGAAGTGCACGACTAGGGCAACGACGTGATATGATATTAGACGTGCTTAAAATGAAGGTTTCTTGACCTTCTTGTCTTGGTGTCTACTCCCAGATCTCTCTGCTGAATTGCCCTCTCCCACCTTTTAATAAGAACGCAAGAGTCTTTCCTATAAACACGATTTATCTTGTATGTTTTGACAGTGTAATGACAAGATGCTGCTTCTGGGGCTGACATCAGTGTGTTGCTGGCTGCTGTATAACTGCAGTGTACATAATGTTTGGGAAAATGCTTGGACGCAAGATTCTGTGCAGAGGTATTTGTTTTAAACATGTCAAAATGTTTTACGTTTTCAGCAAAAGTTTTTTTTTTTTTTTATCTTTCCGAACATAACGTGACTTAATGTGCGTGACTCTGAGTTTATTTAATAGTCACGCTAAATCATTATCACATCAGGTTTCTTTGATGTATTTCCACAAATATTATTTATCTATTGTTGATCCATTTTCAGATGAATATATATTTTAATATTTTGAAATGCGTTGTACAAATATTTTGCCTTAAGCTCAAAAGAGATGACCTAAAACCAGTGAGTAGAACAAGACGAAAATGAAACAAAATAAATTCAACCAATGTGTTTTTGGTTATATCTGGAGTATTAAAAAAAAAAGAAAAGAAAAGAAAAGAAATCTGTTATGCGGTCATGTGAAAGCTGTTGAACCCTTGATTCTGATTTGTCAGAAAGTGTTGATTAATTTTCTATAGCAGCAGCTCATTCAGTCAGACTTTTATAGCAGATTTATCAACACAAATTAATTGAAAAACAGTTGTAACGGTTAAGCTGGTGAATTTTTAGGTTAGGACATTTTTTTTAATTTAAGATTTATTTGAAGGCGTCTCCAGTGTCAGTGCTTTGTAACAGCCGCACAAAAGTCTTCAAGACAGCGGAGTTTGCGGAGTTTGCGGAGTTTGCGGTTTTGCGGTTTCTTGGTAACATGACAAGTTGGGATTTTTTTTCTTATTAACTTCAAGAGAAAGAAGAAAGAGAGGCTGGTGAAGGAATGACTGTTTATAGCTGCTATAACGTAAGTGAGAAGAGGAATTAACTTGTTTCATGGAAGTTCTGCAACATTAAATGTAACTATAAGCAGATAAAAAAAAAAAATTATGATGCGTTGCTCTTTAATAAATGAAATTTGTGTCCTGTATTTTAACAGTAGGCCTTTTTGGGTTAACATTTAACATTTCTCAGGCATTAGTGGTTGAATCTGAAAACCTTCTCAACACTGCAGTAAAGGAAAAGCCTATATATGCGCACATGGTGCACGATACAAGTGTGATAATCTGAAAGTAAACCTTGTTCAGCATAATCGCTGTTAATCCTGTGCTCTCTAATGCAAATTTTTTTTACACCATTAGCAATGAGGAAGTTGCAATAGCACACACACACACACACACACACACACACAGAGCGAGAGAGAGAGAGAGAGAGGGGTGTGTGTGTGCATGTAATTATTAAGAATAATCTAGAATTAGTTATTAGAAAACTATTAAAAATGGCCTAGTATTTATTCATCGTCATTATTATCATTATTACCAGAATCATTACTATTACTTCATTATTATCAGAATCTATGAATACATGCATACATACTGAAATGCACTCTATGGCCACTTACCATCCCCAAAAGCTAGTTTGCTGACTAAGTGCTAGTAAACTAGCTTTCATTTATCATGATACAAGTCAACACAAGTGGGATTTTAGTCTCTGAGTCTCGATTTGCATCAGCATTTTCTCAATCGTTCACTTCTAACAGAACAGCCCATTACAAACAAAACTTTTTTTCCCATCACTAGCAAAATAGCTAGCTATTAGCATGAAAGGTTTCTGGGTAGCAAGCTGTCATTCTGCAATCTTCAAACTCATACATAATTCTTTCCTAATCAGTCTTGTACGTGAGTATTGAGAAAGTCATCCAAAAGGAAATCAAAAATTGAAATTGTTGGCAGATTGCTGTAGCATAAAAGGTCCGGAACATGCTGAAATAGGAAATAATCAACTTCAGGGTGGTAACTGTAACTCCGCTTCGTGTCGGGACACGTTACACAACTCTGTCGTTGATTATTTTTCTATAACAGCATGTCCTCAAGTGCTTCATCATTTACAAGCAGGTTCTTTCTATACCACGATGTATGTGCCTTTCAGCATCTTCTAGAAGGTACACAAACTTTTGCTTGTAGCTGTATATATGACACTAGGCACTTTTAATAAAGGCGTATTAATAATTAATGATGCGTGTGTGTATAATTAGGAATATTTTGAGTGCTGTGGATTTCAGTTGTACTGGAGCTGTACTTTGACCTAAGTAACCTTGCTATTTTTTGTCATTTGATGTGTTGATGGTTTTTTTCCCCCTTATCGAAGTCACGCAGAGTTCGTGGGTGGAAGAGTGTTTTGTGAGTTGAGCACATGTGAATCAGCACAACATGGCCTGTCTCACTAGGAAGTGGTCAAGAGTTCCTCTTTCAGGACTACTGAAGAAAAAGAGAAAGAAAGAAAGAGAGAGAGAGAGGAAAATAAGAGAAAAAGCAGCAGTAGGTCTCATGATCGGAGCAGTGCATGTAGGAGAGAGTGTATCCCCTTTGTCTCTGTTGTCTCCTATCTATAGATACACACAGTCGTCTATCAAAACAAAGCAACATCATGCTGCTGTGTGTGTGTGTGTGTGTGTGTGTGTGTGTGTGTGTGTGTGTGTGTGTGTGTTTGCTTCTCTGTATCCTCTTACAGCCCATGTGCCTTTGCATCAACTTGTGTTGTTCATTGCAATCAGTGTTACATAAAAGGACTAGTTTTAATCACTCAGTCTGAGTCTCTGAGTCTCTCGGTATGCTTTTTAAAAATGCCGGATTTGTGCAGCTCAGCACTTGAGCCCTTGGCATGATCGTTCAGTGTTTGTGGGGCAGAGGGCAAAGAAAAGAGGGATGCGAAACAACACACAAAGGTCAGTTTAACCCTGGTTTTGGCACAGCGCTGTTGAATGCTCCAATCTGATTGGTCAGAAGGTGTGCACTATTTCTGTACACCAGCACGGCTCGGACAGTAGTTCTGGCTGTAGCATGAACGTCGGGTTTATATCAATGCGCTTATTCTAATACCTTGATTGTTTCTATAGTAACGGCACATTCACAGGGACTTGATGCGCCGCATAATCTAAGAGTAATAATAAAGATTTTTTTTTAAATGTGTTGCTGTTTAATGATGAAAAACCTAAAATTGTTGATGTGGTGAAGTTTTCTGTTAGGAGACATTTATTTAACTTTGATTGAAGGAGTCTCGGGTGTCAGCGCTTAGTCAGTCGTGGCACTTTGCAAAGTTTCCCAGCTCAGGAAAATCTTCAGAACAGAGGAGTTTACGCTTTCTGGTTTCTCGGTAAAATGACTAGCTGTGTTTTCTGAGAGACAGAGAGAAAGTGAGAGAAAGGCTGCTACAACGTAAGTGATAACAGGGGCTAACATGTCTCTGGAACAATCCACAATATTAAATCAACCTTTAAACTGCTAAAATATGTCCCGTGTCATTCATTAATAAATGTAACACTGTAACCACTGTGGTATAAGCAGAATATGACTAATAAGTCAAGTTTATTTATCATTTGTACAGAATGTCAATATATATGTACATTGAAATGTTTATGTGAGGCTCAGGTAAAATACTTACAAGTAATACAAGTATATACGAAACACACACACACATATACAGACACATATACAGACACACACATATTCGAGGGTGAAGTGAATGAAAAGCTTTAAAGTGCAACATAAATTAGAATGAAATTTAATTTACTGAGGAATCCAGACACTCATTAAGCGCTGGAACACTTGCACTGCACAAATATAAAGAAATGCAATAAACATTTGCAGTTTCATTTCACTCACCTTATACATACAGTACATATATATATATATATATATATATATATATATATATATATATATATATATACAGTTAGGTCCAGAAGTATTTGGACAATGACAGAAAAGGACATGGAAGGTAATTATTTCACACACTTTACACTTCAATCACATCTTGATTGTCTTATTTCATATCCATTATATATATATGTATATAAATTTTTTCCATATAATTGTTGATGTGGTGAACTTTTCTGTTAGTACACAATTACATAACATTTCTGGAAGGAGTCTCCAGTGTCAGCGCTTTGTAACAGTTGATTTCTCCACCACTGGAAAGTCTTCAGGACAGACGTTTCACAGTAACGTGACAAGCTGCGTATTTGTCTTATAAACTTAAAAAGAAAGAAAAAGAGTGGCTGGTGAGGGAACAGCTGTTTATAGCCGCTGTAATGAAACTGATAACAAGAACTGACTCGTCTTACAGACGTTTCACAAGCTTAAATGTAACTATAAACAGATAAAAAGCTAATGTTGCACTTTAATAAGTAAAACACGTAGCAGTGTCAATGCGCTGTGGTAAAAGAGGAATAAAACTTATAGGATAAGATTAGGATTAGAGGTTGGATGAGTGTTCGTGTCTTTTCTTGCTAATTTTTTTTTTTCTGTGAAACTGAATCACAAGCACAAAGAAAGTTCCTAGTCGAGATTATCTTTATCTTTTAACTTCATGATGCTCGTGATAAACCCGAGTCTGGGTCAGCATGCTGCAGAGTCCATGCTGAAGCTGTACTTATAACATTTTGCCACCTAAATCACTCTTTTGTCCTTCTATACAACTTCTTAGAGTCAAAAATAGCGGCTCAGTTATGCACCAATTACATTCAGATCCATCGTTAATACGAGATATTTGGGAGAGAGGAGCTTTTTTGTAGATCAGCACACACATTTGAATGATTGACGCTGGCTCGTAAAGCTGTGTGTACTGACACATCAAGGTAGAGCCAAAATTTTCCACCTGAAAAATGAGCCGGTAGGTCTTTGGGGGAAATGTTAGCGTTACGAATTGGTGTTTAGGGTAAAATATTATTTTCATTTATTATTATGAGGGTGTGGTCTGAAAAAGAGAACGGCTCTATAGCAGTGTTTTAATGGATCTAGTGTGCCCTTATTGTTTTATTCCTGCTACACTGGATAAGAGTTTTTGGATTTTGATTAATTTGTTTTGGCACCACTGAGTGCCGTTGTGTGTCCTTACCCTGTTCAGGCCTCTCTCATATACACCACACACACACACACCCACACACACACACACACACACACAAACATGCACACAGCCAGCTGCAACTCTGTTAGTATGACAGAGGGAGGATGGAGCACATATGATAAAGTCCTTTAGGGAGTGCTGGGGAGGTTTCCTACAATGAGGCCCTCTATGGGACTGAACGCTGGGGCAGGCTCATGATCCGCACCATGTGACCAGAGCGAGGCAGAGGTGGGAAGGCATGGGTTAGGTCACAAATTGAATACGGTTTTAAGAGGCTGACCTGTTGTTAAGGTTAAGAGAGAATGACCACCACCAAAATAAAACAACAACACTTTCTATGAAGGTTTTTTTTATATATATATATTTATATATAATGACTTGCTATAATGCATTCCTTAGGCATTGTAAACATTGTTATAATTATTTATGAAAAGGCATTACAGCTTGTAGCTTTGAATATATCATCTGTAAGAATACATTAAATCACCATTATACCTTCTCATAATGCACAATGCAATGTGGGGCTCGGTGATGCAACACTACTTCAAAATACATACTAATGATAGGTACAAAGTGGAATTGCATTTTCATAAAATATTATAACAATAGGTTACAATATGAGCAATATGTAAATATAATGCTTTATGAATAGATTATAACATGATATGAAGATGTTCAGAGTCACTACTTATAATGCATGATGTTAACGATTCAAAACGAATACTAATGATAGGCATACAGTGTAAAGCATTTTCATAAAGATTATAACCATGTGTATAATGCCTTATGTATGGATTAGGACACGATATGAACATAGAAACAGAAATTGTTACCAAACAACTTCAAAAAACAAAACGAACAAAAAAGAATATGCAGAAATCTCATGTTACAGAAATCATGCTTACATTGTACTTAAGGATAGTGTTCATAGGGCTACATGACTCCTACATAAGCCCTTCATGACAGCTGACATAAACCTGTGTAAGTATTTATAAAGGCTACATGGTGGTAATCACAGCTACATAAATCCAGCTGTATAACGCTGTTAAATACTCAAGGTTTCAACAGTTACACTGGCTGTTTTGTTCCTGTTTACGCCGCAGCATAACAGCAGCTCTGACACTAGTGAAAATCACAGAGACGTGCATGACGGACGGTCCACATAATTTAAGTGTAAGAATAAAAAACAGATTTTAAGAAAAACATATGATTGATGATGTGATGAAGTTTTCTGTGACAAGATGTTTATCTAACATTTATGGAAGGAGTCTCCAGTTTCAGCATTTGTAGCTCTCAGAGGTAAGGCTGTAACTTGAAGTTTTCCAACATGGGAAACTCTTCAGGACTTTGCACTGATTAATGTCAAAAGAGAGAGAGAGAGGAATAAAACAGAGGCTGGTGAGGGATCAGATGTTTGTAGTTGCTATAACGTAAGGGAGAACAGGAATTAACTTGTTTCCTGGACGTTTCATAACATTAATGTGACTATAAACGGATCAAACATATGACATGTCATTCTTTATTTTAAAAAATTATAATCGTTGGCAAATTGCTGTAGTCTGAAAGGGAATAAACACTTTGAGTTGCCATTTCGGGCCACATCACACCACCCTGTCGTTGATTATTTTCCTATAACAGCATGCCCTGTCATGTTTAATTCCTTACTTGTAAGATTTTTAATTAACATTATGGCTACTGTAAGGACGCCATATGTATATTTTTTATAGCTTTTTATAGCTCTTAAGTAAAATACATTTATACATTTATATTTATTTTTATGTCATTTTAATGAATACCTAAGGCAATGCCATGACACAGTTCAGTATAGGTATGTATTTTGTCGGTTATGATCTCCTTACATACAGTACGTCACTTGAAAACTGACAAAAACATTCTTTTGGAAATAATCCTGGTGGTATAAGCCTTTATAAACATCTCTGTAGGTTTATGTCAGTCGTCCTGAAGGCTGTCATGTAGCTCTGTGAACGCTATCCTTAAGTAAAGTGTTACTGAAAGGTTTAAGGCTAAACGTGAACCAACAATAAATCTAATATTATTATACAGAAATACAAAAACACTATTACATTAGGTATGTTGCAACGCTGAAACTGAATACGAACAGTGTAATTTAACCAGACATTTTAAACTTGATTCTTTAAAATAGTGATGTATGCTGTTATTATTATTCTGCCACTCATATCTTGGTTCATGGCTTTTAACGGTGGAATTGTAAAGCAAAATGATTTTTGGATTAAAGAGTAAAAATGACTTCATGCAAATTTACAGATTGCCACGCTGTTCTATCTCCTGGCCACGCAGCCAGAACAGTCATGAGGGGCGGCCCGGGTCATCTGGTTCTGTTTGCTTCACATTTTTAGCGCACAGCTTTTTGAGGTTCATTGGGGATCAGTGCGGAGAACAATGCGAATTACAGCCATGCATTCACCATGTCCAGATTGTGAGTTTTAAAGTCCCATTAGTCTCCTGCTTTGTGATGACAGATGGAAAAAATCACGTTTTTGACATACAGAATCAAAAAATCAACAAACGCAAACCTCCACAAGCACGGCTGTTTTGAGGATTCCTGCTGAAACTCGACACATTCGGAGGTTTCTGTGAAACCCTATGCCATTTCCAGAACTTAATTAAAAGTTGAATCATGCTAATGTAAATGCTCACGGGTTTTCGTACAGCCGTGGAGGTTCTGCATAACTAAAAGTTTGTGAACTTGCAGCATCTGTGTATGTGAATGAAGGAAGTAAAGCGCCGCTGATCTGTTCTGGAGAGAAGGTGATGAAATGTTCCTCTTAATAACAACGCAAACCTCAGTCTCAAGACAAAAAAAAAAAAAAAAAGGATTTTTTTTGAATTATGGTAGGGTGGAACTTGGCGTTTGGATGACATGCTGTAGGCGCATCAGGAATTTATTTAGAAGCCACGGAAACCATCATGCTGATGTATTAATACTTTCATGAGAAATACTTTCGTGTTTGGCTTTTTGTGGTTAATTCTCAGATCATTGTTGTCAATGTGAAATCTTCGCTGTTTGGGTGACAGACAACGTGATTGGACAGTTGCAAATGCCTAACTCATGGAAACTTAATAATAATAATAATAATAATAATGACGAATAATTTAGATTATGGTTCAGATTAGGGGTAGGGTTAGCGGTTATGGCTTTTCTTAGAACTTTATCCGTGTGAAATCCAACAAAATCAGCCTCTCTGGTAAGAATTCCTGCAAATTTTGCATAAAATGCTGAGATCGGGTTGCTCTTAAACTATCTTTGCCAAATATTTCTCTGAGAAATGGCATTGATCCAAGATCAGCTCCACTCTGTCTTTAGAGTTTAGTTCAATTTAAAGGAAATCTATTTAAATCTAGACCTTGTAATCATTCCTCGGCTTTTCTTTGGGGAAACCCATAATGAGTCTATGTACGAGCCTACAACAGAATGAAAATACATTGTATACATGGCTACACACAGACATGATCTGTGTAAGAACACGTGCAAATGTGATAATCTGAAAAAAAAAAAAAAGCATGCAATATGATTCACTAACAAGGTCTACAGAGGGCTGTGTCTTTCACATCAGCAAAATGTTCGCATGTTTACTTTAATGAATATGCAATTTGGTGTGTTTCTACCTAAATGTACAACCTAAAATATACTTTGGTATCTCGATAACTACATAGCTTTGGTATCTATATAACTAGATAGATTTTGCACCCACAATGTGATTTACTGCAGCCTGAGAACAAAGATTGCATGTGCAAATGAATACATTCCAAGGGCAAGTATTACATTTGTGAAAGCCTGTTTCCACCATTTGGAAACCAAACTATAACATTTACCAGGTAGGTAAGAGGTATTTAAACTGTGGGGCGCGTCCTCGTAGTGGGAAGGAGTTGCAAGGAGGGCGTGGCTGAGGGATGATATGGAAAATACCAAAAATAAATATTAAAAACCTTTATGCAAGTTAGCATCAAGTCCGACGATCTATCCAGCTGTTAGCATGAATATCCCATTTATTTTACGAGACATTTTTATGAGACATTTTTATAGCTTATATTAATTAGACAATGTTCTATCTGCATTAACTGTCTAATTCACATTTAGTAGCCACAGCTGAGCCATTTGTTCTTAGTTGTCATGGATAAAACAATTCATTCCATTATATTTATTTAATGGTTTTGCTGAAGTGGGGTGAAATGACGTAAATCGAGCTTGTCTATAAAACCGTGTTGTAAGAAATGGCCTAACATGTTCTTTTGAAGTCAGGAAACAATAATTTTTTGGCCTTTTGTGTTTTGTAACCAAAGTGGGTTTGAAAGTCCCACTGTGCTGACAGATTTGAAATCTTACACCCCCAGTCGCACTGTTTCACCCACATCAGTCGAAGCACAAATAGGAACAGGAAAAAATGTCTCATGCCTAACCAAATTAGCAATACCCTGCTATTATATCTCTGTGTCATGCTTTCATTTGTACACAAGTAGAGCTTTTAAAATACTGCCTCCTCCAGAGACTAGTGATCTTCCAGTGTGTTAAACTAGAAGATGGACTTTAATTAGCCACAGCAGTCTCTATTGCCTATTCATCCACGATTATGATTAATCATGATGATCACAATGGCTCGCTCTGCCATGTGGTTATTACAACCCCTTCTACCTTACAGCAAATCATAAAAGAGCTTTTAGGCACAGAAATGATATGTAATATGGCATGTGGTGCAGTTGTATCTACACAACATGGTACATTATTCTACACCTTATTCTACGTCCCTTCTTCAGTACGTCCGGAGGGTTGCGATGTGCTTGTAAACAAATCCCTTCATGTCCATGGTACGGCATGTCTTCTGCTCGTCTTCAGCATGAAGGTCTATATTTCCGATTGTTAATACGTTATGCAAGACAAGTACTATATTAATTATGATAGACCCAGCACGTTTGTTTTCTTGACAGCTTTTAAAAACATATATAGAAATATAGAAATCAGCTGTTAAGAACTAGATCTTTGGATGCATCCCAAATCACCACACCAACCTCTGCAATTCCTATTAGTTCTGGCTGGTCAATCTCAGTACTCTGTTCTCTCAGTAAGGTGGTGCAGGAGCTATTCTGATCTCAGATAACGTCTGAAACGTCTGTTTTGTGCAGCAGCTGGTCTCCAGCTAGAGGAATAAGAGAATATCAGAGACATCTCTAGAGGCCAACGCTGGATATCTGCCCAGAGAGCTCACACGATAGGCGAACTGGTGCAACCCTCAACCAATGAGCAAACACATGGGGCTGACACCCCACCCTACCTTGACCTCCCACCTTATATGGATAGGAGGGGTGGCTAGATGAACTATTTGGTCTTATTTGTCCCTTTGTTTTGGCAGTCAGAAACAACAAATATAGAGGTCAGGCTATGTCCATCCTCCTAAAGAGGAAGGACGGGAATAGCTGTTTTTTTTTTCTTTTTTCATTTGTTTTGGGTTCATTTCTCTCTTTGTCATTCTAGCCAGAGCCAGAGCTTATCGATTAATATCACGAGGAAAGAGTTCAGTGGATCATGTACACACTTTCTTGATATGGGAACGAAACAAGGTTGCAACTGTCGAAGAACGTTACACAAAATTCCCAAATCAGTCAACAGAGTCCCTAGACGACTCATATTATATAAGAATAGAATTAATAAAATGACTTAACGTTTTCTTTTTGTGTTCATCTGAATGAGTGAATGGTTTTTATTAGGGGTCCAGGCACCAAAGATGAAGCATCTCATAGTGTCATCCCATAATCTATAGAAACCCATAGGACCATTGATCTGCTTTTTTATTCAATTTGCCAAGCTGATTAAGCTTCATCCCAAAAGTCTTCACACCAATCTCTGGGTGTTCCCTTTAAAGCCTCTAGCTCCAACAGCAAGCCAAATATGAACACATATTTCTGTCTATAACTCATCACAGAATCGTTCTGGTCCTGATGGTTATGATTGTATCAAGGTCACTCATAAGGCAATGGCCACCATTCTGAATTCATTCATCAATTTCATCTTCAGTAACTACGTCATCTTAGTCATGGTCAAGGTGGATCTGGAGCCTATCCTGGGAGCACTGGGTGTGAGGCAGGGATACACCCTGTATGGGAAACCAGCCCTTCAAAGGGTACCAGTGGACAAGCACATTGACACCTAGGGGCAATTTAGCATAGCCAGTCCACCTATCGGCATGTTTTCGGGAGGTGGTAGGAAAACTGAACTCAGAAGAAACCTACATGGACATGAGAAGAACATGTGAAATGCTGTATGGACAGTGACCCAAGCTCATGATTGAACCAGGGACCCTGGAGCTGTGAGGTGGCAATGCTACCCGCTGCACCACCTGCATTTTTTTTTTGCTGTAGAAAATGATATGCTAGGTAATTTTCCTCGAGTATTACACCAGTGCCACGTTTCAGTCACCTTCTCCACACACACAAAGCCACACACTTACATTGGCCAAATCAAACACTCTGCATCAGCTTTCACGCCACTGCCAGCCGTGTACAGGTGACCGGCCAATCGATCAGTGTTTGCTTCCTGCCTGCCTGGTCAAGGCCGCAACAGTTCACTGCACTCTATTTGTTTTAGGTTTGTTGAGTAATTATGAGAATTAAGATCCAGACAGAATTCATGTAATGCTTATTAAATATTTGGAAATAAAACACCCTTTCCATTTTTATTTGTGGCTAGCATCATCTCACACTTGCAAACTGTACAGAAAGTTACGAAGGTTAAGGGTAGGAGTAGCTTTCATACTTTTTCTTACAAACGCATTTCTTACAGCCTCATTCTCATAACCCTGTGGCAATGGTAGCTCAGTGGTTAAGCTGTTGGACTAACACTC